>ML783647.1:91683-105919 GCA_009831015.1 Picea engelmannii
TCCTATATATACCAAGGAGACATTTTCATTTTGAATCATCTTGTACTTGAACATTTAAGTGGGGTAAAAGGAGGTTGCCCCCTCGAAGAGGCTTATTCTCTGAAATTATCTCTTTTTCAAGGCGTTGAGTACTTTTCCTGAGGATTTTCTATGCTATATTGATGTTTGGTTATTAACAATAACTCTCTAACCTTGAGGAGTTATGTGACGTTCCACATACCACCGAAAATGGCATGAAAAGAACTATACATATAGGATATTTTCACTGATAAATTAAGTGACCTTCATCTCATTATTCCACAATTAAGCATGGGTTCTCTAACCATACTTCTAGGATAACTCAATTCACAAAGTGTCTTCCCATTAGGGCTTTCACCATAAGGGGACCACTTTGGAGTTCATCCATTTGTAGTTCTTATCAAATATGACAAGACAATAATGAGTCATATTTACATCAAAAAAACTTGGGTCCATTACCCAAACCTTTGTGCTACCAGACTTTCTTCAAGGGTTGAAATCAAAGACAACCAACCTTAATCAACAGGAACAAATCAATACTAGCATCATTATTTCGATCTTGTTTTTCATGCAAATGGTTCGATGAGGAGGACCTGAAGGAAATGTTTCATCTTTAATCTAGAATGTAAGTACTTGATTTTGGTTCTCAAATTAATATACTTGGCCTATTTCCTTCAAGTATGTGTACTTTTTCATCTACTTGTCTATTGTTGTTCAATATTCATAGGTAGATATGTTTAGTTAATTATATATACTTGAAGAAATGTATCTTTGTTGTTCTTTGTAGGATCAAGGAGCTTAGGAATCAAGATTAATATTTGGAGCATCAAAGGATAATCATCGGAATAAGGTATGTCACACTTCTCTTCTCCTTGTTTAACTATATAAGTTATATATAAAAGGAATATAGCAACCATTTGTACTTTTTTTTCTTGGTAATAGGGGTCTAATAATCGAAGGGAGATTTCACCTGTCCGTAGGGTAAATATTCCATAAAATAAATTGGTGACTCCACTGGGGAATGACTTCGATTAGTATTTCCTTAGATTGTCTAAATAATTTTCCCATCATTAAGACTTTCCTGATGATATATTCTGAATCAATTCCTTTTTTCCTCTGCTTCATTGAAATTTTCACTGAGCCATTGACAAGATTTCCCTCAAATTTTATCTTTTTTTCCAACTTTTTTTAACTTTCCCAAAACCGACCCTCCTCAGTAGTTGGAACCAGGGAGCCATTGTTAGGTTGGCTCTCCTCTATATCTCTATCGGGAGCGCCAATTCTCTCTGTCTCCTTGAGAATAGGAGCGCCACCTTCTCATTTCATTGAGAATCTTCATGTTTTCCAAGTACTGCTCAGTTTTGTTGGTAAGGAGTTTTTAACCAAGGAATCCGTTGTCTGTCTTTGGCCTTGTTTGATGCATAGAATTGTTATCTTTCTTTTATCGAGCTTGCAACTTATTATTAGATTGTGAGATTGTTTTTTTTTCCTTTTCATTGGTTTCATACTTATTTCCCAAGATCATCAGTTATTTGCCTAATTAGAAGAGTCTGCAAGGGTTTTGTTGGCCATCAAGATATCTATGTTTTCCATAACCCATCTTTGAAATGATTTCTTACTGCTCACTTTTCAAATATTATTGAGTGAAAATATGCTTGATTTCTTGTCTTTTTAAATTTCTGTTTGAGTGAGTTTCATTCTCTTTGTTTTGTTTTTTTGATTATCTTTGTTTCAATAATATTTTGTTTAATGTTCTATGCCATTCTAAGATATGAAATATTTTATCATTAGTGAAAGAACAAAACATTATAATAATATCATTGTTTTCATCTAAAATAAAACAAAGAAGAACTTGTAGAACTTTGTATGCATCGGTCTTGGAAATTAAAAAGGTTATGTTTTGATAATTTGGCGAATGTTTGAATTCTTGCTTGGGAATAAAATTGCATTAAGTCTTTTGATTCTTTAGATGTGTTTGTTAGTGATGAAAAGAAAGAAACTCTTATCCTTCCCATAGCTAGAATTTCATTGAAAAAAAAATTGCATCTCATTCTTTTTTCCTTCTTTTGGAGTCGAGTCTCAAAACATCATTATTTTCAATATCATTCACCCTTGAGTAACGAACATCCATGAAGAAAAGCGATAATTAAAATTGAACTAGAAACTTTTATTTGTAGACATTTACACCAACAATAGACTAGGAATAGAGCTTTGGAATAGGTTGTGAGGTTAATTATCCAAAGCATTAAAGAAGAACACAAAATCTTGTGATAGGGAGAGAAAATACATTTTTCCTATAAGCATAGATGGGATCCACCTCTCACATAGGGGTTAAAAATGAGGTCATGTGCGGGAGAGAAATGGAGATTATCCCTCTGAGGCTTAACCAATCATAGATAAACGATTGTAGATTGGTGGTTATTCCTTAGAATCATCTTTTTTCATTTGGTCTCGGAGCTTCATGAAGCCCAAATCCATACAGGGTCCTTGGGAGTTTATCGGTCCATTTGTACTCAATTATCTTGAGAAATTTTGGACTTGATATCCTGCCCATATGTTTAGAATTGACTGTCAACTATACACTCCTAGAGGTTGAATGTGAGTTGGTAACCTTATTTTCCATAATATTTAGGGTCTATACACAAGATGACAACGAAGGGAAGTCTATGATGTACCTAGATCAAACGTTGGTCAAACTCACTCGGGCTCCTTGGAGGGTAACCTACGCTTAAAACCGTGATGGAAATGGAACCAAGGCATAAGTCTATTAAGAAGGCCACCAAAGTAACTGATCCACCTGCTCAATCCTATCCTCTACTCACTTTGTTCTTGTGTTGTTGGATTTCATCACCAACTAGTACGTTCATTGGGATAAGTCATTGTTTTTCCTATTGGTTTTCTAGATTTTTAGCGAGTGATGTTTGTTAACCATAATTGTACTTAAGATTCGTACTATGTCTAAAAATGGTATTCGTTAATCACATAGGATGCAAGGTTTTCCTATAGAAGGATACCAACCCTTAACTCCTAATTCACCTGAAGACACTTTCTATAAGAAGTTGAAAACCGTTCGGATATTGGGAGTGTTGTTACTCCTTTGATTGAAAATCCTAAGGGATAAATAGTATTAGTAAAAGAACGTCCTATCCTTCCTATCAAACCAACATTGAATGGCCCTATTAATCCACTTCTCCTTTGAGTAGACTTTTCGAGAAATATTGTAGCTAAAGATTATCCCAAATTACCATCAAGACCATTTGGACAACTTGACATGGAACCAGAACAACCCAATCTAAATGAAGAATATACAACCCCTGTCCACTCTACTAAAATTATATATCCACATCAAACTCTTGTTCTTCCGATACAGAGAACTCCATCGGGTCGAGACATTTATGAAAAATAAAATTTGAATCAATCAATACCATATCCATCAATACATATCTATCACAACCAGTTTACAGTCCTACTAGTGTCCCTATGCCCCATCAGTATCATCCTCAAAGTAATCGACAACTACCATTCTTGGCTACTTTAGACTTACCATATATATCGATATTAAAAAAAAATCTGATATTTCACTTCCCTTTATGTCCAGTAATTCCTACCAAGTTACCATCTGATATTCCAAAATTTGACTGTAAACCTCGAGAAGACCCAAATAAACATGGCATGACATTTCATCTTTGGTTTTCATCAAACTCACTGATGGATGACTCTATTCATTTGTGTATTTTCTAGCACACTCTTATGGGCTCAAGGGATAAATGGTACATTTAGTTACAATGTGGATCTTTTCAAGATTTTAATTCACTTTCCACGGCTTTCCTCACCCATTTTTAGTTTCCAATTAGATATGAAACCAACAAGAAAATTTTGACCTCCCTTCATTAGACTAACTTCGTCCATTTTTTCGATCATATTCATGAGTGGAGATGAAAATGAAGATTGATCAAAGCCACCATCCCTGACTAGTTTTTGGATGAATGGTTCACAAAATCCCTATTACCTCCTATTGCTCGCGATGTAACCATGGGAGGTGTATTTACTGAAGAGAAAGTTATTGCTAGTGTCAAATACCTGGATCTATTTTATTCCCAATTCGGTACTTTGTACAAACTAATCCAAAACACTCCCCGTACATAAATCGATCCATCCAAACCATCCTCTATCGGTCATTCATATGGTGTTATCGATTCCGTAAAAAAACAATTGGTCTCATAGTCGACGGGGACGACCAATCATTCTGTATATTCCTCAACTACAGTGTCGACTTCTATCCCATCGAATTTCGCCCCCACTAAAGTTTATGAACTAAATGAAGTTCAATCTACTTGACCATCACAATCGGGGGGAGGGGGGGGGGAACAAAACTAAGAATAAATCCAAGAAAAGTTCTAATCAAATCGAAAATAAAAAAACATAAACACAACCACCCATTGTTGAAAAGAAACCACAGTGAAAACCAAATTTTCTTTGTCTCATATGTGCTAAAGATCATTACACAATAGATTGTCCCCACTGGGAAGAAGTATCAAAATTATTTAAAGGAAATTCCCAAACCATTTTTTTGACACATCCTTTTCCACAACAGTAGTCAATGGTTGCAAAAAATCATACACCTCCACAAGGAGTAAACCTAGTTCATCCTCCTAATGAGGATGCTTCGACAAGTGCACATATTTATATGTTCAATGGTGTATATTTGACCACTAGGACTACAACATATGACACACCTCCAGGGAAACCTGGTAAAGAAAATGTAACTAATGGAATTGTGACTGATCCACCTTCCACTTCAGTTACCCATCCATCTAGACCTCTCTAGATTGAGAAACCTAACTTTGACTCTATCTTGTGTCTACCCAAGAGCACTATCTAAAAGTCGACCTTTAATACTAGCTCTTGTGTTTCCCAAAACTACAACATTATTGAATATTTGGAAAAAGAAACTTGTGCAATGTCGTCTCTTGGAGTTATGCAGTACTTCCCTAGCCAACATAGGAATCTCTTGGAATCCATTAGAGCTATATATCTTGATTTATCCAATAACATGACCTTCAACCTGGACAATTATAAATCAATACTCTTTCACCAACTTGCGTTTCAAATTGATGTTGTTGTTCACAATCAACATATTCATCGCACTATATTGGATGAAGAAGCATCGACTTGTGTCATGTCCTTAGCATGTTGGAAAGGCCTTAAATTCCTTGGTATTAATAAATCTCCTACCATGTTAAAATCATTTTATGGACAATGTTTCATACCTCATAGACCGTTACAATTGTTATTCGTTCAATTAGGAAGGGGGGGAGAACTCTTTTCGTCGATGTGGAAGTAATCGATGTTACTTTATATTATAACTTATTTCATGGAAGAAGTTGGTTTTATGATATGACTGTTGTGGCATCCTCAGTTTTTTTATGTGTTTAGTTTCCTCATCAAGGAAAAATTGTTACCATGGATCAGTTAGATTATTGTACACCTCATTCTCACAATAAAAAAACCAACAATATTCCATTTTTGGGGGACTCAAAGATTACTTATGAGAGTGTAGGGGTAGGTCTGTTGAATGATTCTTCTCTCATGGGAACTTTCCCTGCACCTATTCCTCATATTTCATAGCATATCACCACAATAAATATGATTTTTACCATGGTACATCAATCCCTTGAATCATTTGATCCTTGGATTGTACCTAGTCCTTTAGATTTTGATACAATAGGTGACACTATGCCACTTAGTCCCAATGAGGATGAATACGAATCCATTCAATCCACCTCTCCTTGACCTGATGACCAACATCTACTGGCATCTAATTCTTATTTAGTATCAACTTGGTTAGATTACTTATCCTCAATCTTTGATTACATCCTAAGGATTTTTCCATCTGATGAATCCATTATGGAAATGCATAATATCGAAGAGTCACCATGGTATGATAACCACCATCGCTCATCCTTTCTTCCCAATTTGGATGAAATCGAGAAATATATTTCATCTATCTTTCCAACAAATATTGTCAACAATCCCCAATCTCCGATACTCACTCGGGATACAATCTCCGAGGGAAATTTGGGAAACATATCACAAACAATTAGTGTTGACATATCTGAAAAATAAGGTGTCATGGAAAACATACAATTAGGTGTGAACTGTTCAACTGAAGAGATTGAAAATTACACCACCCTATTTAAATAATTCTATGACATTGTTTACTAGAGATACGAAGAAATTCCAGGGATTGACCCTTCGATCGTTTTTCATGAAATCAAAACTTACCCTAGAGTTAAACCTGTACGAAAGAAAATTCTCCCTATTCATCCAAAGAAAACTCTAGAAATAAAGATAGAAGTAGAAAAGTTACTAAAATATGGTTTTATTTATCCTGTACCTCTGACCGAATGGGTTTCCAACATCATTCTGGTCACCAAGAAACATGGGACAATTCATGTTTATGTTGACTATAGGGATCTCAATAAGGCTTGTCCAGAATATATCTACCCTATGCCCTTCATCGACCAAATTATCGATAATTGTGTCACAAGCATAATTTTATCTTTTATGGATGGTTTCTTTGTCTATAACCAAATTGATATTTTACCCAATGATCAACACAAAACAACCTTCATCTTCTCGTAAGGGAATTTCGCATATCAAAAAATACCTTTTGGCCTTAAAAATGATGGAGCCACCTTTAAATGGGTTATGTCATATGCTTTCCATGACATCAAACATATTTTTGAACCCTATCTCGATGACTTTCCAGCTCATTCGATTCATCAAAATGATCATATCGTTCATCTAAGAGGCATATTTCTTAGGTGTAGACATTAAAATATATGTTTGAACCCAAACAAATGAATTTTTTTTGTTGAATCAGAGAAACTCTTAGGCTTCGTGGTATCCAAATATGGGATTCAAGTGGATCCCTTAAAATTCAAATCTATACTTGCCTTACCTCCTCCCAACAATCTTACCCAAATTCAAATTTTGCAAGGGAAGGAAAACTTTCTACGCCACTTTATCTGCAATTATGTCAAAATCACAAAAGGATTCATGACATTGATGCAATTTCTCAATGCTCATTTGATGATCTCAAACATGATTTAATGAATACACCATTGTTACACCCCCCCAACTATGTGAGAGATTTCATTATTTATTTGGTTTCCTATGCTTCCACTATTTTCATGGTGTTAGTTCAAGAGGATGATCATGGTGTAGAACATGTGATCTATTATTTAAGTAAGAGCCTTTCAAGCCCTAAACTCCATTATTCACATGTTGAAAAGTTGTCTTTGGCAGCGATCATTATTGTCCAAACATTTAGACACTACATATTACTTCGCACTACTATGGTCATCGATAACTTGAAACCCATATACCACATATTGACTCGTCAATTACTTGGGGGAAAATATTCCAAATGAATTGTCATTCTCCAAGAATTCGATCTCAAGTTCACAAAATCCAAAGAAAAGAAATTATTGGTTTGTGTTGAGTTAATTTGTGATCTTCCCCATACCGATGAGGAAACTGAGACAAGTGATTGCCTTCTAGATGAGTCATTTTTCCTTATCAATGTGTCTAACCTATGGTATCAAGACTTTATTTTATATCTCCATACCTAATGCTTCCAGCCATGTATTACGCATGATGAACGATGTTGTATTACACACCATTCAAAGTACTACCTTATTGTTGGCGAAAATTTGTATTGTCATGGTATTGACACTGTCCTCCATCATTTTTTAACCCATGAAGAGGTTGAGCATGTTTTAAATGACTATCACCTTGGATCTTTTGTCGTTCATCTCTATGGGATGGATACAACCCAAAAATCTTACACGATATTTATTTTTGGCCATCCATATTCAAAGACTGCATTGAGGCCATTAAACAATTCCCACCATGTCAAATCTTTCAAAAGAAAGCACGTACCCACCCAGCTCCACTCCATCCAATTGTCACTAAATGGGGTATTGATTTCATGAAATGTAATCCTACCTCATCCGAGGGGCATGGGTATATTATCTTTGTAGACGATTATTTCACTAGATGGGCTAAGGATATGCCTACATTTCTTAACAATGGTCAAACTGCAACACTTTTCTTGTTTAATAACATCATCGCTTGATTCAGATTCCCACAAGCTATCGTAATTGATCATGAATCCCATTTCCAAAATCCGATGATGACTGAATTGCACACCAAGTTGGGCTTTGATCATGAAAAATCATCCCCTTAATATCCTTAGGCCAATGGACAAGTTTAAATCGTCAACAAAGTCCTGAAAACAATGCTTCAATGCATTGTAGGGGTGAACAAAACCACTTTTAATTTTCAACTCTTATTATCACTTTGGGCCTATCGTACTTCATTTAAAACCACCACTAGATTCACACCTTTCCAGTTGGTATATGGGTTGGAAGTAATGTTTCCGATTGAATGTGAGATTCCATCTCTAAAACTAATCATAGAGCTCCTTCTACACACTTCTGTCGAAGAAGAATGCTTCCTATACCTAACGAAGTTGGATGAAATTCGTCATGATGCTACTCTTATTAACGAGACATATAAATATGCATCAAGACCCAATATGATAAATATGTCTGACCTTGCATATTCATGGAAGGAGATATGGTCCTAGTCTATGACCAGGACCATGATAAACTTGGAGAAGGGAAATTTAAACCTATGTGGCATGGACATTACATCATAAAACATGTGCTACAAAAAGGTGCCTATGAGCTAATCGATTATGATGGAATCCCTCTTGGTGAGCCTCGAAATGGGACCTACCTAAAAAAATACTACGCTTATAAAATATTTCATATGTGCTTTGTACATTATTGTACCATATGTTTTGGTTTGGTGTATTTTTTTTTTTTGTATGAACGAGTTTTTTAATATCCTTAGCTTCTTACATACCCAAAAATTGGCTTGTACAACTTGAACCATCTACCATTCTGGTGAGTTGGTGAGCTCAGGAGGGACCTCTCTTGGACCTGCAACCAATAATGTTATAGAATATCACGCCGTTATTGGAATTTTCCATGAGACCACCTCTCTTGACATATCTCAAATTATCATTAACCTTGATTCCCAACATATATTGAGATAACTTAATACCATTACATATTCATTAGCAAATTACATGTTAGATTGACATCTTGTACATAGATAAATATTCAAGAACATAAAAGAATAAAAAGAACATCACATCATTGTAGCATAGGCAGATGTGACAAAACCCATATATATATATATATATATAGAAAAGGTGTGCCATCATATAGTCCAAAAAGTACATAGAGTGGAAAAATGTGGGCTACTATGTCCGTACAACATCATGAAAAGACTACAGGAAAATATAATCATTCCCTTGTACTACATTGTGCTCATGGTCGCACACTACTAATTTAGCTACTCATCTCAATAGGTGGCTAAGACTCTCTGGTACACCCATTGTGTGCCTCTACAGGTGTAAAGGAACATCCTGCAATCTCATGGAGGGGACACCCATGGTAAGCCCCCTAAGATTCCTTTCTACTTTGTAAATCCCTCTGGCTCTGCCACCTACCTCCACTATTGCCTGGACATCATTGCATTGTCCAAATGGATCCATTCTAGTTGGATGAGCCATCCCTTTGTCTGCATGATGAAAAACAAACACGTTTAAATCCCTCTTCATACAACAACAAAAAAGAATATATTATAAAACAAAAATATACTTTTGCAAGGTTATGATCTCCCATGTTTCACCTAATGCATCCCATAGTGACCCTTCAGGGAGCACTAGATCTACACTAATGCTAAAATAAACCCTGACATAAGGATATTCCTCTATAATGATGATCTACATCATCCACCATGCGAAGCATCCAATAGTAAAAGAGAAGGATGAAGGATCATTCCCCAACCGAGGAAAATTAATGGTCCACCTCTACATTCGGGGCTCGGATATAGGGTGCTCCATCAAAGCAACCTCTGGTTGCATCTATGGTACTTGTTCCAAGAACAAGGATACAAGGAAAGATACATATCCAAACTACTTCTTCTTTCCTGCTCTATATCTCGGAATCTGATCCTTTACATTTTCCAAAAATCATGCACACTAGTTAAAGATCCTCGACTCAAGGCACTGAACAACATACGCCATCTGTGATTTGGAAGAAAGATGGGAATTGGTGCTTCTTTCCATTTTAGTAATAGTAAATAGGATAGCTCGTAGTGGGAGATCTCTCACTTCTTTAATTGGAAATCCTTCCACTCTCCTTGTGCAATCCTAGCACACAAAATTGTGATATATACTCATCTGTCTGTCGTGGCACAGTTTGATGGCTATATAGGATGATGGGTTCCCCTCTCCTAGAGAGCCCCATCAGAAAATACACATCCTCGATGTCAATCTCCAACATGTGATATACCACCTGGAAGGCCTACTCATCAACATCCCATAATCCAATCAAATGTTCAAGGAAAAGTATTTCCTTTCCCTTATTTTGTATCTTCAAGTATTTCAGTAGCTCGTAGTTCCAGAGAGATGCCCTTGCTTGAGGTTCATGTAAGAAACCAAATTGACATTCTCATGCTCCCTTTCCTTCCATTCAAGCATTTTTGCTGATTCAATCCCTGCAAATCAACAACAAAAATCATTAGCCAAAATCCCAACCAAAGAAAGTTCTTTTTTAGATGTTAAAATACAAGAAACAATTGAGTTTTTGCACCTGGCACCCCCCTAGAAGCCTTTACAGAGAGATGGTTCCCCCTAATCATGGGAATCAGGGCACCAAGATATATGATGGCACCCCTCACGATGCACTAGGGGAGATCCACCCCAATAGGGTTCATTAGAGTTCCTTTAATAGCTAAAAACCATTGAAATAAGCATCAAAGTGAAAAATGAAACCATGGAAAGTGAAGAGGAGGATCAAATCTCTAACCTGGTCCAGAAGAAATACATAATCATGGCATGTAGCTTCTGTAATCGACGGCAGAAAAATCGCTCCAAATGGGAAAAAATTGAGTGAAAAGGGAAATTACAAGTGAAAGGTGAACATGAACCCAAATGTTTACCCAAAATGACTTTTTACCTTTTGCAAAATAGTTTTATATAACCCTTTTTCACATTTATGTTACCTATCATTTGGATTTTTCGCAATTATCATCATTTTATAAATAATTGATGACATTTTTTCCCAAGATGATTTGTTTATGCAAGAACATATGAAGCATAATGATTTTGTCACCTTGTAATCTCTTTGAGAAAACTTCATCATCCTTCAAGATTGTTAAAATATGAACAGTCGTATGTTGGGCGGTAATTTACCCCTTTTTCGGTCCAAGCAAACTAACTACAGAAAATTAATACTCTAGTCAAATATCAGCTAGAATATTTCTCCGTCGTATTATTTTATTCTTTTTTGGGCCTCGAAGACTAAAATTATGAAAAGGAACACCCACAAAGTTTTCTTTAAGTTTTTTTCAAACTCCCTAAATAAGAAAAACAACCAATTTTTCCTTCTCTGGACTCATAAAACCATACATTGAAGGGCCCATATGGGGATGAAACCTTACTTATTCCAATTCATTAAAATTAGGAAGAGGAACTTACCAAAGGTGATTTATACCAAGAACTTGTTATACTCCTCAAGCTCGATAAAGAATAAAGAGGTACTCATCTATCTGGATGGGGGAAAAATGAAGGAAGTGGTTCAAGTGTCTTGAAACCTTTAAGGAAGTTTTTGTCATCTCCCTTGAACATGGAACCCATATGCACTTCACCTTACATTTGTTTAATTCACTCTCCCTTGAGTCGTACCAATCCTATGAGTCTTATTACTCTTCATCTCATCCGAAGAGTGCCCTAATAATTTTTGTACTATGTTTTGGTTCATTTCTCAACTGAGTCGAAAGCTTCCAAATCTTGTGTCGTGCCTCATAAATGTTTAAGGGAAATCTTACACAAAGAAACCATATACACTATTACCAGTTTTTGTCCCTATGTCATTTCACATTTCAAATCTCATATCACTATCCTATGACTGTTTTGTATCGATGATGGGGGATACATCAAGGCCCTCCTTCGATGAGTATTTTCTTGTCGACTTCAACAGATTATATGGGAATTTTACCTAGAAACATAGTAGTACCTTGGAACAAGCATGGATCAATGACATGCCTCCTTGCCTTCCACAATGGATTTACATCATTGAACCATGATCAGTTGATACCATGAATGCTTGAATCCAACTCATTTTTTCACATTCGTTGGAATGTACTTTACATACAATGGGAATCATTGACATTATTGGTGATTTCCCTTGTGCTTGTTAACAATATAAATCAATGATCGATAATCAAGAGGTTTCTACCATGTTGGACACCAAAACATTTATTCACATGGATAGAATCATACTATTTGGGGATCAGGACAAAGACCCCAGGCTGAGCACCCACTCTATTAAGTGATTTTCCCAGGTTGTGACGGAGATTATTTGACTGATTTACATAGATCCACTTTGTATTGGTCCATGCTATGTTCTTTTCATATCGTATATCCACTTTGTATTCTTTCATGGCTCCGATCAAGTCATGTCATGGAGAAATGGATCCACATTGTATCTCTGGTGGCCATCTCCTTAGTCAATATCACTATGGATCCTCAGTGTATTGGTCGATGGCCATGCCTTGAGTCATTTATTTTATGAGAATAGGTATTCTTGCCTCGATAAAGAAACATATATTAATATTGGTTTATGATTGTTTACATCTTCTACCAGGTTCTCCAACTCCATCACCCTTCCATTGAAAAAAGTGTTTCGACCATCAGTTTTCTCTTTTGAACTCACACTTTTGGGGGAAATCTATTACACATAAAAATTACACACTTGCATATAAAGTGTAGCAAGTGTCTAACATGGTGAAAACATCATTCTTTAAGTGTCACAAGTGTCGCATGTGGTGCAAACGTCACATTCTAAGTGTCACAAGTGTTGTAAGTGTCAGAAACCAACCATAGCAAGTGTCACAAGTGTTATAACATGCTTCATGCACTTTTTTTAAGTTTTGCAACTCAATAGAAACCTTAGAAACATTTTCCACAACTTCCAAATCATGTTAGAAAGAAAATCCCCATCATTGATAGTCGATACACATCTTTTCCTTGGAAAATTCAACTATTGTTTGAGAATTTATGAAGGGTGGTGTCCCTCTGACCATATTGGGGGAGTGCCATGGCACCCTCTCTTCCATGTTAGGGTAGAACCATTCTTAATATGGTTCCTTGTCTCTCATTATGGGGGAGCACCATTATTGTTTAGGAAAAAGGGGGATCTTCTCCACCAAATTCTATGGGATATCTCTCTCAGATTGGGTTAGTTATATTCAACCCTCATGCTTGGGCTTCACCGTAGGATCTGATCCAAACCTCAAGGGTCTCTCTCCTCATCCATATCCCTCATTTTCTCATGGTATTTGTAACTCTCATGCCTATAAATTGAAATCTTTTCCATGGGGAAAGAGTTTGAAGAAATCAGTAATAACATCGTTATTTTGATATTATGTTGTTCATGCAAAGGATTGGATGAGGAGGACCTAAAAGAGCTATTGCATATTCAAATTCAGATTGTATGTACTTTATTTTATTTCTCAAATTAATATACTTGGCCTATTTTCTTCAAATATGTGTACTTTTTCATCTACTTGTATATTGTCGTTCAATATTCATAGGTATATATGTTTAGTTAATTATATAGAGTGGAAGAAAGGTATCTTTTTTTCTTTTTACATGATCAAGGAGCTTAGGAATAAAGCTAAATATTTGGAGCATCAAAGTATAATCATCGGAATAAGGTATTTCACACTTCTCCTCGTTTAACTAGATAAGTTAGATATAAAAGGAATATATAAACCATTTTTACTTTTCTGTCTTGGTAACAGGGGTCTGATAATCCAAAGGATATTTCACATTTCCGCAGGGGAAATATTCCATAAAATCCCTCCCTATATGTCTCCCTCTCCCTCCCTCTCACACTCTCACACACTCTCTCTATACCCCCCTCTATAATCCTCTCTCCCCCCCTCTCTCTACCCCCTCCTCCCTCTATCTCTCCCCTCCCTCCCACTATCTCTCCTCTCTCTCTCTTACATATACCCCTTTCTCCCCATCACTATGTATCCCCCTCCCTCTCTCTACAAATCTCCCCCA
>ML783647.1:105969-118986 GCA_009831015.1 Picea engelmannii
TCCATCTAACCCTAGGGCCCCACCTATACCTGACCCTTAACCCCCTCCACACCCAATCCCTAAGTGAATTATGCAAATACCTCTTGTTAAAGGCCCTACAACCCCTACACATCCATCCTAGTGCTATAACCACTACCCTATGCCTCAAATCACTTTCAATCTTAATCCATTAGGTCCTAGTTGTCTCCAAACCTCTCTACACCTTTATTCATAAAGTTATTTGTGCCATATAATAAATGTTTTATCTATTGCATTAAGAGCATGGATGATCTCTTGTGAGTAGAAATAAATGAGGTTAGGTAATGTGTCTGCCTCATATCCCTTCCCAATAGGAATGTGTAGACATTCCTAGAACATGTGCACATTCATGTTTGGAATTTATATGAGGAAATAAAACTCCTTGTCCTCATTCTCTCCAAAACACTTGAACTATTCTGACATATGCATGCAGAAATAGAAATAGTAGACATGTTTTTTTTTTTTTCTTTTTCTTTTTTTGAAAGAAAGATTGTATCTTCTTGTGTAATTGGTAGACAATGTTTTGTAATTGGAAGACAATTAATAGTGAAAATAAAACTTGTGTCTTCTTATTTATTTGGTAGGAAAATTTGTTTAATTGGAAGACAATTGTCAATGAAAAGAAAAATTGTGTCTTCTTATGTAATTGTTAGACAAATTCGTGTAATTGGAAGGCAATTGTCAATGGAAAGAAAAATTGTGCCTTCTTGTGTAATTGGTAGACAAATTTGTTTAACTAGAATACAATTGTCAATGGAAAGAAAACTTGTGTCTTCTTGCATAATTGGTAGAAAAAATTGTGTAATTGGAATACAATTGTCAGTGGAAAGAAAACTTGTATCTTGTTGTGGTGTACCTTGAAGGCAATTGTTTTCTTTAAACATGGGGAACCTATGGAATCGAGGTAGAAATTCTTCAAGGAAAAAAAAAACAACTTAAAATGTAATTGAAGAAAGAGAAAAGGAAAGGTTTAGTATGTCAAAACGTGGGATTTCAAAAAAGGAAAATCAAAATTCTAGCGCAATATATGTCATTTTTGTTTCTCCTCCATCATTACAAGAAAAGCGTAGGATTTCAGTAGAGGGAAATCCAGTTCAGACTTCTAGTGAACCTACAAACATTAATTCATAAAGACAAGTTGTTGTGGATGATCATATGATGGAGGATTTTCTTGGAAAAAATTATACAATGGATTAAATTAGAGATACAATTGGTGCATATCCTTCTAGTGAAGAATTTTTTGTGTTGCAACCTCTAGTTGGACAATTAGATATTCCAGAAACTAGTCATGGGAATGTCCACTCTCCTCCCAGAATTGATTTGAAAATGATTGAAGGGGAAATAACTACTACATTTGTAAATCCATGGTAGGGAGGTCTAGAGTGCCAAAAAATGGGTTCATTTTCCCTACCTATACTGAGTGTGTGGCGAATAACTCCTAAACGTATTCATGTGGATGCAATTGGTCTAACATCACAAGTCCTAAAGCTAAAACAATTTCTTGAGAGAGAGAGAGAGAGAGAGAGAGAGAGAGAGAGAGAGAGAGAACTAGGGTTTTAGGTCACTTGTAATAAGAGAAATAGTAGTGCCTTATTAAATCCTTGGGCATATGGATTCAATGCAACAACTTTAAGGAGCTTAAAATGAAAAGAAAACTCAAGAGTTATATTCTAGGGGGATGTACAATCACAATCCCTAGGTTTATCCTTTAGGAAGGTAAGGCAAGGAAATACATGGCATGGAAAGGCAAGGCTATACATGGCAAGGCAAGTCCTAGCAAGAAAAAGCATGGAAAGACATGGAAATAACTAGACCTATACCTAGACCTAGAACATGACCTAGACGTAGCACTACAAGGAGAACACCTTCTTGCAAAGTTTTTTAGTGTTACAAAATTTGGAAAAATTTTCCAAAGAAACTCTGCTACAATCTCTTGTATTGACTGTGAAGGTTTTACAAACACAACATTTTACAGCATTTGACAATGCAATGAAATACAAAACCCATTTTATTATATATTAATAAGAGGCCCATTTTCATACAAAAATGGACAACATAAAGGTCCACAATAATCAAATTGCAATCAATTTGTATTTTTTACACTTATTGGTAACATGTCCTCGTGCAATTGGGACAATATGTCAAGTACATTAAATAAAATCTCTAATTTTCAGAGACAAATATTCCAAAACATACAACTTGTAGTAAAATTCAATTATATTGATTCAATTCATTAGTTGAACTATCATCATTGATCAAATTGTGTGCATGCCTCTTTTATTCATCATTTGTAGGTGATATTGTACTTTCATTTTTTAACATAATGTTTTCTTATTCAACTTGTTTTTTATGTTTTTCCCTTCATCTTCCATCTACAAACATAGAAATAAATTGTAATAAGTATATCAAAAATTATATATAGTAGAATATACATGATTATGTAAATAAAAAAACATACCTTAGCACTAAGTCTTTCATAAACAATACACATTCTTTTGAAGCCATGCTTCATGAATTCTCTCAAAATATCCTCTATTGGTTTCATTCCATATTTTTTTTCTTGCATGTTTAATACGACATGACAAAGCACAGTCGATATAATCATATACGGTTTTCTTATTTTTTCATTAATTATAAAACAAGGAAAGTTAAACAACATAACTACTTAAAAATTGTTCAATTAAACTTTCATTCTTCAACATATACTCACAACCCATACTTAACCCAATGTTTATCAATTCATGGGTTCTCTCTTCTTTGTATGTTAACATCTACTAGAAGACATTCGTGGACAAGTGTAAATTAATTATTTAAATATAAATATCACAAGAAACATGAAATATTAAGAAAGGTTGAAAATGTAAATAATCACAAAGTTTGTGATCAACCCTTTTATTCATCATCGTGTTGTCTTATGTGTTGAATGGATTCTATTTGTTTTTCTTTTTGCAGCAAAACAAATGAAAATTAGTATTTCTCATGATACTTAAATTCAATGTACATAAAATAATAAATAAATGATTACATACCTCTGATGCACATTGTAGTTGGGATGGCTCCTCTTGTAATGCAAATATGTTCATTTCTTTTGCCATATTGTTCTACACTTTTTTGGACATCCCTACCGATATGTCTTGGTTTTCCCCTTGTTTGTCCCTTAGAATTTTCAAAATCTCTCGGTGCATATAGTAACTTAATCCGCACCGGGGAATCAACCATATTTATATGCACCAGTGAATCAACCATACATATATGCATCAGTATAGTATAACGACATCATTACGAAATTGAAAATGTTTTACAATTTTTTGTATTCAGTTGACGCTTTATGAATTAAGAAAAACAAAGCTTCCTAAGTACTATTAATTATGAACTGTCGAGCTGTGAACAAATTTAAGACATGGTTATTCCATATAAAAACAATAATGTTTCTATTTTAAACTCAACAATGATCTATGTAAACAATGTGCCCTGGTACGTTTCTAAGTAAAATTTGCACCACCGACCATGAAAAGGATTTTTTAATATTATTTATAATTTAAATTAAGCAGTGTTATTTACAAACAAATATGCATCATTTCTCTTACTATGTACAAAGTGCATTAGTCACCATGAAGAAATTTTAAAAAAAATAATAACAATGATAGGACGGTTTGGGATCCAATGCAATGAGTGGTTTCCTTGCAACAGATAGGAAAATCCCATATATAAATAAACAAACACTATAAAAAGATTTGCTTAAAAATTTCTTCTTTTGAAATATAGAAAGAGAAAGCAAAAAAATAGTGAAGAAATTAGGGCTTCCAATACTGAAGGTAACTATGAAACCATTATTTTTGGTTTGGTAATGCACTTAAAATTGTTTGAATCAAATAGGAGAATGATTAAGATGATTAATACAATGAAATCATATACCTGAAATTTCTCCTCTACAGATTTCTATGCGATCTATAGTAATCCCCTCGAATTTGGCTCTTCAAAAAAATCCATCCACTCCAAATTCTTTGTTGATAAACCTTTGTTGCAAAATATTGTTTCTAAATTTTGGAAAACAAATAAAATAATGAATAGGGTTTTCCTTCATAAACACAAAAACTCAAATTTCCACTCTTTTCTTCGTTGTATATTTCGATGCATTGATGATAAACACTCGCATTGTTTTTCTTTTAAGTTACATTTTCAGTACTCTATACTATGAGTACCGCATCAGTGTGGTGTGTACATATAATGAATTGATTTATTTTTGTAATAAATTTCAAAGTATTGATAGTAAGCACACATTATTTTTCTAACTTTATTTAGTCAGTGCATTGTACAGTTCGAACCACACTAGTGTGGTGTGTAATTAATAATACATCGGTGCAATGTGTAAGTGATAATGCACTGTAGAACAATTAAATTTTCACAATGTAAATGCAAACATCAACATTTAAATTTTGTAGAGGTTTTTATTTGCAGAGGCAATAACATAGGTCAACCTTTTGTGCTTCTCTCAATTAAACTCATTCATGCATTTGGTTTATCCATACACATTGGTGTGTCTTTATATGATGAAGAGAATCATAAAGTTATAAAATTTATTCAAATTTATTTTTGAAGTTAGATTGTTCTATGCTACCCAAGATGACGGTTTTGGCTCAAATGCAAGAAAAAATGAATTATAATATCAAATGGTCAATTCTTCAGACTCAAGCTCATTTTGTATCTTTGAAAGTCCTTCAAGTTCTCTCACATCGATTGTAGTATGCCTAGATTTTATTGATAATTCATTTATCTCATTAAATTTATGTTATGTATGGAGGTGTAGTTAAATAATTGTTCATTTAATTTTGTAGGATCGATTTTAGATGCTCAAAATATTCCCATAGTCCCAAAATTCTACAAGCTATTATCAGGATAAAGATACCACAAGCATATGTTTGATGAAATTTTATTTACCATACCAATCCTAACATGCCATCTTCAAGCAACTAGCCTGGGGAAACAATACTACACCCTAAATTGGATCCCTTTTATGTAGACAACCCCGTATGGAATAAGAAAAATATGATTGAGTAATTGTATTTTTTTATTTTCAATGGAACTAATGTAAATGTATTGCTTAATTCAACATTTGTTTTATAAAGTGATTGGTTTCATATTTATTATTGGGAAAACAAATTCCATGCTTATAATAAGTATTTGGTATAATTTTTGAACATATTAAAAGTATTTTGTTACTAATATTGTCAATGTAATTTTCAATATTTTTACAATCAAGATTTTGATGACAAGAATCCTGTCCACTATCTACCTTTGCACCCCACTATGATGTCAATTCATGATCTTGATACTAAACAAAAACAACTCAACGAGGAAGCATATGTTGATACTGAGAGGGGGGTGAATCAATATCAAGTACAATTTTAAAACTTCTTCAACTTATACTTAAACCATTCAATTATATCCAATAATACATGAACAATAGTATAAGAGTTACACCAATACACCACAATACACCATGCACAATATATGAGAAATAATCAATAGTTATTGTTCAATGGAAGTAATGACTTCCAAAGGTAGCTCCAACTTCCAAATATAAAGGGAGGGATAAACCTCTGAAAGGAAGATACAATCCTCCAATATCAAGAGAGGGTTGACCTCTCCATCCTTTCCCCTTCCTTCCACCCAAGAATATATGAGAGATAATAAAAATTTACATTAAATCATCACCATCAACCAACCATCACATAGAACCTGATAATACTTCCTGAGACTTCTTAAACTTATGCAATTATTCAATTATGGGAATACTTTGATATTTTATATAATATTAGTTAATGTATTATATAAAAATCTGCCAAGTTTCACTCCTTGAATCCTCCCCAAAAAGAAGTTATAGAGATAATGGTAGACCTTATACAATTCTTGTTTATTCAGGAGAGCAAACTTGTACAAAATGCCTCGCACTCAATATTTTACATCAGATTCTGAAACTTTCACACAAGAAACTACATCCCATAGTGTTTCCAATGAAATTGGTCTCACTTCATTTGGATCCTCTATGAATAAGTTATGATTATTTTACCTGGAACACATTTTTTGTTGACTAGATTCATGACTAGTCAAAAAGTCTATCTTCCACGGCGTGTATCTCCAAAATTATAGAAAATAAAAAGATGAATGTTTTACCATAGGTATCTAGATATGTCTTCTCAATACCATATCAATTTCACTATCTGAATCATTCTAGAAAAAATGTTCTAGTGAAAATGGTAAGATGACCTGTAAATAACATACCTTAGAACACATCACCAAAAGACTTCATCCTCCCTTGAAATCCGACCTTCTTTAGTTCAGATTTCCTATGAAATTCGAATTGTGTGTAAAATGAATGTATAATGATATGTATTTATACCCTTTATGTCACTTCCTTTTAACATTAGGGTCGACCTTACAATTTCTTATTTTGTAATTCTTTTCTTTAATTATCTCCAGGGCTGACCTATACTTCCTTCTTCAATTCACTTTGTCATATTCAAAAACTCATTTTTCCTCAACCATGAGGATCCACGTGATGTTCCACCTACCACCCCAAAAAAATGATGTATACTATCCATCCATGGGTGTTGTGTCTGTATGTGCATTGTACTTCGGGTCCAAATACCTTCATCAAACTTTCAGTCCAAAACCAATGACTAGGGTTGACATCAATGACAACAACCAATATTCCAATGACATACGAATAATGGTTGAAACAACCACCTATTCAATTCCCAATATGTTCTAAATCACCAATTCAAAACCTTGATAGTAATACTATTTATTCACATCTTGGAGAAGAAGGAAATAATATAGAGGTTAGTATGGATGATTTCTTGTGGGATACCCAAGCCATGGAGGGAATGTAGTTATATGTGTACTAGAAAAATGAACTAGGGGATGACATTGATGTTGTATATACCTTCTATGAAATCCTGAAATCTGCTTCCACCACCCTTCTATTTGGTCAAGTACAAGGGTCTACAAGGTATACACAGCTAGGGACAAAAATGTTACTATACAACTCGAAATAAATGTATGGTATGTCAGACAGGTGGTTCTCAACACTTTTGAGGTAACTAACCATTAAGTCCTCTAAATGTTTAATTAATCATGTCACACAATGAAAGAAGAAAATGGTTTATTTTATTCATTCTTAATGACAGTGTACATTTTTATTTCCCACTAATTGCAAGTTACTCAAAGATAAGGTACTTCTGAGTGATAATATATTTTCGGATAGTTGCATAGAGGAAAAGAAAATTATAAAAATCTTGGGTGTTGAGTACATATCATACCACACATGAATGAATTGTTATATTCTATATAGAAATGAATATGTGGACAAAGAGATATGTCCAGAATATGGGAATGACAGGTACAATAAATCAAACAACAAGGATAAGGATCATGGTCCTCCTTATACGATATTGAGGCACATGCCTATAATTACAAGGATTCAAAGGCTCTTTCATTGCAAACAATTAGCCATGTTGCAGGGGTGGCATGTCTCACACAAAAGTGAACCAGGAGTTATGTGAATCCTAGTAGATTCAATAGCCATGAATCATATAGAGGATACATGGCCCGATAAATTCAAGGATTAAGTATTGATCCTCCGATTGAGCATAACTATGGATGGAGTTAACATGTATTCCCTCCAAAACACTAACTATTATGTTTGTATGGTGGCAGTGATAAATAACAATATTCCCCCATGGTTGTCCATTGATGGCCTCCCAACCTTAATTCACATAGGTGTAGAATTATGTAATTAAATTATGTTACAGCAATAGTCTCAGCATGCTCTTAAAATCAATTGTGTGGACCATGCTAACTCCTTGATATTTCTGTGTGACCCAGAGTTGTAACCGTGTGCCCAAATATATTTTATCGATCCTTTATATCCTCACCCAACCATGTGTCATGACCAAGTGCTTAACATTATTGGGGCTTAATTATCTGTAATTCATCAGACCTTTCTCCCTTTCAATTTCCATTATTCATCATCACAGGATGGACGATCCATATCACTCCTCATATTATACCAGATTTGAACCCTCATCATCGATCTATCATGATAATATTGTTTATATCTCTTCCTTCTATGAAATGGATTGACTTGTTAATTAGACAATTGTGAATTAACCGTGATTTGATCCAATGGTCAGATCTGAGTCTTGGACTCTTCCTTTCAGAGTATCTCAATACCCATAGATTACAGTACTTCGAATACACAACTATGAATTTTTTCACATTCCTTTTGAAACTCCAAATGGATTAACTACCTTCACCTTTGATCTATTATAATCAATGGTCCCAATTTATTCTCCCTCATTCCACTGTGTTGATGTTTCGATAACATTGGGAAGACATTCTTCCATAAATATATTTATATATGACATGATATTTATAATACAAGGTATAAATATATATAATAATTAAGTAGGTATTTATTATCCAAGGGACACATCCTTTCATGGATGGTCACCATATGTTCTCTATATATGGAACAATCATCATTGTAATAATACATCGATATCGCATATTATCTCATATAGAAAAATAAAAACATTGTGTCAGTTCCTCGTCAGTCAAGTTGTACTGCCTATCACGTTTTCCTTTTATACTCATGGATCCAATTACCATGTGTCCCCTTTTCATTCTTTATTTCCACATGTATTGGTATTTTTCAGATGCCATGTGTCTCTTCCACGTATGTTGATCTATTCAACTATGAATAGATCTCAATTTTTGATCAGTATTTCCTTATCAGAGTTCCTCCAGCTTATGGACTCTGATGGATCTACTTTGAGATTCAAGATTCATCTACATGTCGCTTTTGTAACCATTGATGTATTCGATCCTAAAAAGATATCCACCATCATTTTGAGTTTTTTCTAACTCTTTTTTACTTCTAGATGTATGCTTTAATGTTTCCATGTGGACTCCTTAAGGATCATTGATCTCCTTACTCCCCTAGACAATATACATTGTTGATAGGAGGGAATTCATTAGAGTATTATCCAGTATTCAACTCCGAAGACTTAACTATGAAATCCTTTGATGTTATCCAGTCAAACTCAAACTCAAGTAGATATTATCTATTGATCTATTCCTTCTTGATCAATCTCAACTATTGATCAGACTTTTATCACATGACTACTTTCTATCATTTGATCTAGCTAGATCTACACTCAAGATCTAATCTCAGTTGTACAAGGTTAACACATAAACAAATCTCAGTCTCACGGATTAACGACCACAATTTCTCCTTATCTCGATCAGATGGACATTGTTTCTTTGACGCCTGTAAGGGTTTTCTTTACTTTTCTTTGAAGGAATTTAACCCTCAAATTTTCAATGGAAAATATAAAACTCGATATCTCCAAACCACAACTTCACAAGATGGATTCAAATGGTTTTCATTATCCAATTGGGATCATCGATCTCATACAATGTTTGAGGAACAAACAACCATCATGTCCCTCTTTGATACAAAGATTTGGTCACGACCCGATCTGCAACCTACAACACACCTCTACAACATTGATCTTCACTTTGATTACTCACACAAAAGACATTAATACATTTGAAGTATATCCAATTCAACACTCACACCGGGAACCCATAAATATGAATATTCTATTAATGAATATGTACATGAAATTATACAAGGCTTCAATCCTTCTTGGGCTAATATACATTAAATTGGACTCTAGTCATCCTATAGACCACACTTTTCCTCTTACACACTCTTTATCCTCTACCTACTATTTCTAACCCATACCCCCTCTCTATTTGTAGGATTACAATATTTAAAATGAAATAATTCTCACACCAAAATTTGGTTCAGATCCTAAAATAGCTCAACTATCAATCCTTAGGATATTCCAGATCCACAAAATCCTCAAGAGGTTTATGAATCACTCTAATATCAATCTAAATATTATAAAATCTCAATATATTCTTAAATAATTCATATTTGATTACATATAAATCAATATAAAACTTAACAATCCCTATCCTATGCAATTCTTCTAGAATTCCAATAGAACATAAGAAAATACAATAATTCAAAGACCCCTTAGATCTAGCCTTCATTTTACTATACTCAGGAGAAGCTTGCAGATTTTTTAACACAAAAATGATATCTACATACCATGCAGAGTCGAGAAATTTCTGAGATATTTGTGGACTCACCCTTTCTTCCTCTACTGCAAGGTCTAATAAATTTGCAATGAAGTTTATTCCCAAGAGTTCGCAGTTTGCTTATGCCATCAATCTAGCAAGTCATTGTCCTTTGATTAACTTTGTGGGATTGATTTCAATATCATGTTCTAATAGTACTACAATCCATTTTCCCCTATTCCCTTCAGGGCCCAGCTGTGTTAAGATGTCCTTCATTGAGCTGCTAGGAACATAAGATGTGGTATGTGAATGTAGGATATAAACCCCGAATTCTTTCAATGATTTGACCAAAGAATACACTTGCTTCTCCATGATATCATATTTTAAAGGAGCATCTCTCAATGTTTTACTATAGTATGTTATGGGTTTCTCAAAACTTTGATCGTCTTTATGGAGTAATACACCTACAATTGTGTATTCTGATGCGAATGAGAACAATATGAAATATTTCTCAAAATTTGGGTTGGCCAATACAAGAGCCTTTGTCAATTCCACCTTGATGTATTCAAAGGACTTTCTTACTTCAGGAATCCATTTTATTTTATTTCCTTTTTTAGCATGTTGGTGATGTGTTTTATGATTTCGGCCAAATTCAGGATAAACCTTCTCAGAAAGTTTACTTTCCCTAGGAAAGATTGTACCTCCTTTTTTCATCTGGGTATGTCGATTTTGAATATCCATTCAACCCTGTTGGGGTCCACCTTTATCCTGTATTTTGAAATAATGTGTCCTAAGAGCTTCCCTTCTTCCATGGAAAAATTTGACTTTTTTGGATTTAGTGATATGCCAAATTTTCAGCATTTTTCAAATGCTCTTATAAGATGCTTGAGGTGTTCTTCATTCGAGGCAGAATACATGGTAATGTAATCAAGGTAGATAACAATAAATTTATCTTTTTCATCAGTGAAGTCTATATCCATAGCTCTTTGAAATGTCGTCCCCACATTCATAAGACTAAATGGCATTTTTGCATACATAAACATTCCCCATGGTGTAGTGAATGCAGTCTTTTCTTCAATCATTAGGGTGTACCATAATCTGATTATATCCAGAAAAAACATCTAGAATTGACATCCTTTGAGAGCCTAATACCTTCTGTAGAATGTTATCCATCTTAGGCAATGGATAGTTGTCCTTTAGAGACACCTTATTTAGATTCCTTAAGTCTACACACAGTCTAATTTTTCCACTCTTTTTCCAGACTAGTACTAGATTCACCATCCATTTGGAAAACCTCAGGGACACTATGATTTTTTCTTCAAACTGTTTCTTTACTTCCTTTTCTATCAGTGGTAACAACAGAGGGTTTATTCTTCTTAATTTTTGTTTGAATGGCTTGTGATCTTATTTAATTGGGATAACATGTTGGATATACTGGTATCATAGACTTTTAGATCATCATAGCTCCAAGCAAAAATGTTAGGTAATTATTTCATTAATTTGACATACCTTTATTTGACTTCAGGGTTAATCTTCCTGCACAACTTTATGATATTTGGATCCCTTGGAGTCTTGATATTGCAATATTCCACTTCCCCTTCATCTACTATGATATTCAGATTTCTGGCTACATCGTTGTTATCAAAATGTTTCTCTAATGGTACTAGACCCTTAGGGATGATATTACTCTTCAGTTGAACGATATCTCTACCAGCAATCTTGTAAGTTTTAAACTTGCGAAGTAAAGCAATGCATATATATTCTTAAGCAATACAGAAATTAATCAATGGCTCATACACAGAATACACAGAGATCTTTATCGGAAACCATCAACCGGGAAAACCTTTCTTTTTCATTATATCGAATTTCACCATTCGCTATACAATATATACAATGTTTTTAGGTATTTTGTAGATACCAAAACCCTAATCCCTTAATCCGGGATTAATTTACAAATCAGCTAAAAATAGCAAAATCCGTTAAAAATAGCAAAAAACCGCCCAAAAAAAATTTTTGGGGCGTTGCCCCGAACGCTCCGCGTAACTAAGGGGGGGCATATCTGCCCCCCCCTGGGACCCCCCTAGGAAAGCGCCCGGTGCACACGGAAGAGCCCTAGGTGAAGGGATCGTCAAACGCAGTCGTCGTATCCGACGCACCCACACACACACACATGCAAAGAATATAACAGATACCCAACATTCTCCCACTTGTTGTTTTCTTTGCATCCAGGGATCCAGGGGATTATATAGTCAAAAATCCAGGGCAGCAATGCCCATTGTTACTCTACACCAAGAGAACTTTTCTGTGCTCACATACTTTGTCAATGAATATGCAACATTCTTCAAAGTGTCAACCTTTTCCAGCAACACCTTCTTTTCCTCAACCATGTCTCTCACAAAGTGATACTGAACATCAATATGCTTTGTCTTCGAATGATAAGTTGGGTTCTTTGCCAGGAATATTGCACTCTGACTGTAACAGTCTAATCTCACTGCTTGTTGTACCAACCCAATACCTGAACACAATCTTTGTAACCATACTGCTTCCTTGCTTGCATGAGTGGCTGTCATGTATTCAACTTCTGTAGTTGAGAGTGCCACTACAGCCTGTCTTTTGCTCATCCAACTGATTTATCCTCCAAATAGGTTAAATACATACCCACTTGTAGATCTTCTGTGATCCAAATCTCCAGCCCAGTCCGCATCAACAAAGCCATGTATGTCCACCACTCTGTCCAATCCCAGCCTTCCTTGGTAGCACAATCCATAACTGGTGGTGCCACGAAGATACCTGAAGACCCTCTTTGCTGTTGTCCAATGCTCCTTCCCTAGTTTTGACATATAC
>ML783647.1:122219-191862 GCA_009831015.1 Picea engelmannii
TATATCGAATTTCACCATTCGCCATACAATATATACAATGTTTTTAGGTATTCCGTAGATACCAAAACCCTAATCCCTTAATCCGGGATTAATTTACAAATCAGCTAAAAATAGCAAAATCCGCTAAAAATAGCAAAAAAACCACCCAAAAAAAAATTTCGGGGTGTTGCCCCAAACCCCTCGGCCCCGGGCTACCGCCCGGTGCCGAACGCTCCGCGTAACCAGGGGGGGCATACCTGCCCCCCCCTGGGACCCCCCTAGGAAAGCGCCTGGCACACACGGCAGAGCCCTAGGTGAAGGGATCGTCAGACGCAGTCGTCGTATCTGACGCACCCACACACACACACATGCAAAGAATATAACACATACCCAACAAATCTGATTGTCGAAATATCCTTCTTTCGTGAAAGAGGCTGCATCCACCTCATCATCACAAAATTCATCATCAATGTTCAAATTCTCGAACTCGTTCTCCATTTTGAGGAAGCTTTCAATCTGTTTGTCATTTTGGAAGACCTGTCAGTGCTTCATATTGTCCAGTACTGCAGGCTTGTATTTTACCTCCACCTTGTATCTTTTCTCAGGGAATATTGGGACTATAAAAACTGTTGCGAAAGTGGCCAGAGCATCAGCAACCTAATTCTACTCTCTTGGAATTGTGGATAGATTGCATTCTTCAAATTTCTCAAGGAGTTCCAGCACCAGATTCCTATAATCTCTCAGTCTGGGTTTTTTTCCTTGGTAGATACCTTTGATTTGATTTATACTTATCTCAGAGTCTCGATGTACAACAATTATTTTGGCACCTAGCTCTTATAAAACTTTTAATCCCAATATTAACGCTTCATATTTGGCCATGTTGTTAGTGCATTCAAAAACAAGTTTGTAGGAACACAATTTTGCATTTCCTTTGGGATGGTTGATCCATATGCCAGCTCCAGCTCCTTCTCTTCAAGAATTTCCATCGAAATTCATCTTCCATAACTGGTCCTCTGCATCATCTTGTTGCTCTGAAAGTTCGTCCATTTGCTCCTTAATCTCATCCTTTTCATCTAAAATGAATTATGTTTCTTCTTCTTCGGAGCACAGGTCATTGAATAAGATGGAAGATCCTAATTTAGTCTCCACTGAATATATAGGATGATTGCTAGGCTGTGATTTATTGTTGACCATATATTTAAGAAAAACCTCCCTGTACAGTATTTTGTCTTGACCAAAGATAGGAATAGTAACATAAGACATGTCCATATGGAGAGTTCCTTTTAATTTTTCATCCCATGATATGGACAACAACATACCAAATTCTGAAGGGATATCGGTGACCAATACTTCCATCACCATATTCTTTGCTGGAATTTTTGCCAAATAAAGGACCATGTCTTTGATCATGCCAAGGCATTTTACCTTTCTTGAATCAAAGGAGAACAAATATTTGTAAGGTCTTGTGACCTAGAGACCTAATTGGTTCATGACTACTTTTGGCATCAGGTTGTGTGATGCTCCAGAATCCAACATAGCATTGTGCTGAATCATGTCATGGATTTTCAAACTGACATAGAAAGGAGGGACTTCTTCATTTTGACTTCTTTCTTCTAATATTGGCCCAAATAGGATAGCTAGGTGATCATCTTGTATGTTTAGGGTATCATATGTCTATCCCATTTTAAGCATCTTGATCATCTTATTTATATATTCATTGTTCCTAATCAATTCAATCAATGGTACCGAAATTTTTATCTGAGCCATATCACTTTCAAAATCAAAAGATGATGGGGTCTTTTCTACTTATTTGGTGACCATTTCTCTTCTTGTAAATATTTTCTTCTGAGGTTCTTCTTTCTGTTTCCCCTTTTTTGCAATATCCTTCACATCAGAATATTTCACAGTGGAGTCCTTTGCAACTAAATCTTTTGCAGCAAAATCCTTTTTACTTTGACTAGAAGAAGGTACATTGTTCTAAGCTTCTTTGGAAGGGTTTCCTTTTGTATGGTTTCCCTTTGGAGGGTTTGGGGGTAATTTTTGATTCTAGAGGTTATATTGCCTTTGGAATTGTATGATGGCATTTTGTAGTCTAGTCTCATAATCTTCTTTTTCTACAGATACCCTTTCCTCTTCATCTTGCAAAAAGATCTCATTTGCGTCTATGAAATGGTCATGCTCTTCTTTGGTAAAAAATACCTCTGCCTATTTATCATCACAGAAGTTCCTTTTATCCTTGAAATATCCATCATAACCTTCATTTACATAATTATTTTGGAAGGCAGGCCTAATTTGTTGTTTCGCTTGGTTCCCTTGGTTTCCCTGATTCGCCTGGTTTCCCAGATTCGTTGGATCTGCTTTATTTTCCTGATTTACCTTATTTCTTTGCCTAATATATGGAATAGATGGTCTTCTCATATTTCTAGGTGGACCATTAGCCTATTCTCTGGGGTTATGCCTATTTCCTAGGGCCATCCTTTCCATCATCCACTCCATGTTTCTCATCATCGCTTTGAACCTTTCCTCTAAAGTTTGATATGTTGAAGGATGTGCTTTATCTTGAGCTCTATTAGTGTCTCTACCAACATTGGTTTTCATCTTCCCTAAATCCATTAGGTTCACTTCTACCTCTATAACATCAGTCGTCATATCGTCCAATGTGGTAGATCTTCGTTCTCTTAATAATACAACAAATTCACTTTCAAAAGAATCAACATATTTGAGCTAANATGAATAGAATTATACACCTTCATGAATTTGGATGAAAACACGTGTACTATCTCATCAAGTGATCTCTTCATATTGTTATACTAGGTCAACAACTGAAGGGGATTTTTCTTATCCCCCCATTTTGAAAGGAATCTTGTTTCAAAGGCTTCAAAATCTACAATACTACTTGTTGGAAGGGCTCTAAACCACTTCCTCACATCTCCCTCAAGGATTTGTGTAAATATCCTCATCTTCACATCTTCATAGTCTACTTCTTCCAATTCTATGAAATCATTAAACCAGTCTAGATGTTTTTGGGCTGATATGTTACCTTCGACATCATATAGTTTAATCCTTAGATTGTAGTCTTGAGGCAGGTCATGTAGTTGAGAAGGTAGTATGAGGGGAGAAAATATTTTTTCCATAGCTGTTGTGAGGGGTTAGAGTGGATGCTGGTTCTGAGAAAAGGTCACTACAAGCTTAACAGATGTGGCTAAAACCAAGTCTTGGAACCTATTTTCATCAAATATAGTCTCATTTAGATAAGATTCAAACTTAGTTATGAATAGGGATTGTTCAAATTTCACATCAAATACAAGGTCTTCGATGCTAGTCAATCTGTCCCTAGGCAAGGAAAGATATCGGTCTGGGCACAACATTGGGGTCACGGGCCTTTATTTTCTTCTGCGTATAAGCTTCTCAGGGTTAGACATAGGGATTGCAGATTTTGGGTGTGGATTTCTTCTGGTGTGGATTTTCTCAAGAGCCAGGATTTCTATATCATAAGGTGTGGTGCAACTGGTCACTGAATAACATAGTCTCCAGGGTAAAAATAATCCCAGCCAACAAGGTATTTGATCTACTGTCACCCTCAGGAATCAAACTAAAGATTTAAGTCGTTTCCCAGGGAATATTTTTCAATTTCGTCCCGGCAATGGCACCAAAATGTTAGCACTCTTTAAATTATGTCCGGCTGAATAGACAAATGACAGAGGTAACTATTTCAACCAGCTTTAGAGCTGAGGCACTAGCCTTCTCAACTCAAAGAGGGCTCTCTCTCATGTCACTTGATATTTCTTTGGAAATAGTGGCTATATTTGGTTTGTTTTGGGGTTTTTTAAATAAAGTTGTTGGCAAGGAAGGGGAGGAACACATAGGGCTATGGAGTCAAAATTATGAAATTGAATGAAAACGATGCATCGAATGATAGAAATCTCCAAAGGAAAAAGGATAAATGAGGTGATAAATCTGATTTATTCTTAAATTTAAATAGAGTGTAGGAAGATAAGGAAAACAAATAATTGCATCAGAGCATTACTAAAATGAATTCTGAATAAGTTAAGAAGACAATCACACAGTTTAAATTGCTTAATCCAAGAGCATCACACGATGAATTATGAGCCTTTAACTCTCCAATTTAAATGGAAGAAAATGTAAATGAAGGTCACGGGAAATACATATGATGAAAGGAAAAAAATCTCATATCATCACCCATTAGAATCTTTTCATAGAGACTTCAAAATCTTTTGCATTTATATTCAATTGAGATTCAAAAAATTTACAAATAGAGTTTGATATAACCAAAAGGTGCTCTTGCACTTCTGCCAACATTAATTCATTGAACTAACCCAATACTTATACGATTTGATCAAAATGATTGACAGTGAAGTGTTTCATCTTCCAAAACGGTTTTGAATGATAGTTTTGGTATACGAAACGATTTACAATAATTGACAAAAATGTCTTTAGAATTATGGACGATTCCTCTGACTGTTCGGTTTATTTTTCTCCATATGTTTCGCTCTGGTCTTCTATCAGATATTCACATTTGATGAAACTTTGGGATCACCGATTGGCTCCAACGATATTTCACTTTGTCTTACCCAGCCGTATGATTTCATTCCATTGTGAATCAGAAGGGATGCCCCAATATATCATCTCTTTAATAAAAATATCCAAATCAATGCACGTGGCATAGGACATAGTAGGCATGTTGACTTTCACTATGTTGAATTTATTCAAAATTTCAAAGTCAGTGACCAAATATTCTACCAAACTTGGGCCTTTCAAACTTTCTTCTATATCTTCAAATTTAGAATGGTCCATTCTCCATTGCATGAGGAGGGTATTGTAATCTTTTTGATTGTGCAATAAACCTCTACCATTCCAAAATGATGAGAGGCCTTTGATGAACAGTTGTTCAAATGCATATTTAAACTTTTGTATGTTGTGCTCCATTTGCAAAGCTTTGTTTTGGACCGATCTGAGCAGGTTATGTTTTGCGATGATTTTCCTAGATGAAATTATCAATGGAGTCATGTCTTTTACCCCGATAGTTTGAAGGTCGGCAGTCGGCATAGAATTTAGCAAGTCAATATCATTTTGGTCCCATTCTAAGGATTTCTTGGCTAATACTTCATTAACAACAACACACTTGCTCTGAGATGTAGCAACCACACTGTCTTTGTCATTTATAAAATTTAGATAAACCCTAAATTTAGCAACTTCTGCAGCAATAACATCCCATATGACATGTTTGGCTCCCTATAGCAATGTTTTTTTCTTTAACCTAGTTTTCGGCTTGCTCACCCTCTCTTGAAAATCTTAATTATCTCTATGAAGTTGAGCCATGTTCTCATATTTCACTTTCATCTCTTGCTTCAACTTTTCTATAACATCATTGAGACCTTTGATCTCCCTCGTTTTGATGCTTACCTGGGACATATCTTGGACCAACCCTTCAATGCCAGATCCAACCTCAGTATTAGTAGGTACAACAACATCCACATCTAATGTTGTTTCCTGTGGTTGTGACCAATTGTTTTTCTCTTTTTCAAACTGCAACACTTTATCTTTGTAATTGAGTTCCTCTTTTCTGAATGTCTCTTTCTCTTGTTCCAAGGAAGTCAGTTCAACTGTTTTTGGATGGTATGTAGGTGACATCTTCAACCTTTTATTTAAGCTTTGGATCATCTTATCCTTTTCGTCTAGAGAAGATTTCACCCCTTGAGGACCTTCATATTCTATCCTTCTGACCCGTGTCATATAGGCTTTGTTGGATGCCTTTTCCTGTTTCAATTGTCCATCTAGTTTGAGTGCGTGTGTAGTCAATCTTGCGACCCTTAGACCCAAACTCAAATAATCAGAATATAGCATATCACTGACATTTCTGTGAAACTTCGCTTTGTCTGGGGCACCAATATTTTCATATTTCATTTTTATCTTAGATACCTTATCATCATCAACCACTGCTATGTTAAATGTTTTCTTTTCCACATCTCTCACTTAGAGCAAGGAGGATTTAAACTGGGAAGTCTTTTCCACTTCAGGAAAAAGGTCTCTTATTTCACTGTTGGCCATACTTCCCTTCACATCATACTGGTTCATTAAATCTTCCTTGGACTGATAAATTGCCCCAGTTGTCTGGATAAATATGTGTTTCCTACTGCTCAAAACCTTTGTGTTTCTTTCTGTTTGTGTCTTGTTTTCCGTACCTGCTTCTTCATCCTTGGTTGCACCTTCCAGCATCTCCATGCATGTTTTTTCTTTGGTCTCTTCTCCTTCCAGGTAAACCACTTGAGAGGGTGATGTGATTTTCATCTTATTGAGAGTGACTTGCTGGCTTCTGGCACTCAGGGCCTCTGAACTATTCCTCTTATTGTAAATGCTTAATTTAGGAGCTTTTCCAATCAATCTAGGAGAAGGTTTATGTGCTGGGCTTTGCTGGGAATATGGTTATGTTTGTTTTTTTAGATCATGTTGCATAGTGACCTCCATATCTACACAGGTTTCTAGTTTGGTCAACTTATCAAATCCTTCAACATGCTCGTGTTCATAGGGACCTTGTTTTCTTTCCAATATCCTCTTTGAAATGATCTGGTGCGGGTTGTATTTTCTTCCTTGCAACTACATGAACCCAAATTCATTGAGTTTGGATTGAATATGATGCAAACAAGACTTGTTCTTCACCAAAAAGGGACCTACTATGAAAGGAAATTTTAGATTAGAAGCCTTGTGTTCTTTCAAAAAGTGCTCATTTTTTGAGATGATCCTCTATCTTATGAACTCCAAAGAAAAGATTCTGGGGGTCAGAAAAACTGGTAAAAGATGAGGTCCTTCCTAGTAGCCATATACCGAAATCATTGTGGATTGTATGAACAACATCCAGTCACCTATCCTGCTCTCTATATTTGGTTGTAAACAACTTTTCATTTCTTCCAGGGCCCTTGGCAAGTTTGAACCGAAGAAAAGACTGTACACCCTAGACATAATCTTATTTATGAAGATAAGCATAATGATCCTTTTACATTTAGTTGAATTGAATGTAGTCTCAAGAAATTTAGTTTTTTTAGATTCCAGGAACATCCTCAACAAAATGGTGTAATACCTAGAATGTCTTAATGAATTGAAATTCACCAACTGCTGATGTATATTGTAAACAATTAATTTGTCAAAACTGACACAGACTGACTGACCAGACTCTGACATAAATAAAGTCAACAAAAAACCTAACATGACTTATACCACAAACTTTTCATTATCTAATCCAAAATTTTGACTTAATAGGGAACAAGCCCACTAGACTTTGATGATTATGATGCTTATGCTGGCAGGAAATGGCATATTCTATGAACGGTACTTAGGCTTGACAATGGTTTGCAGAAACCGGGTTTTTTCTTCTGGTGGGAATTCTCTATAAATTATGATAATTTTATGTTCCTCGAAGGACTCTGACATTGTGGATGAAGACTCGGGTATACTGAGGGTGTGATGGAGCGATGGACCATCTATTTCACATAGAACTTCAGACCCTAATTTATTCAGGATAACTCTTTCTTCTTGAGAATATCATTATGCACACCAAATCACAAATTCAGGGAAAGGAAAGACTACTTCTATGATGTAAAGGGTGATGGAGGCTTGAGCCGCTTCGAGGAAAGGTAGGAAGGTTCCAACATTGTCCATCAAATTTGATTTGGACACAAAAACGGGTGAGACCATTATCTTTGTGTCGAAAATTTCGGAGTCTCTATCAATGAGGGCATCTTTTTTGGAAGAGATATCTCACTCATTTACGGATAAGAAAATAGGATTAGAATCCATGGTGAAAATACCTAGTGAGTGGCAAAAGAAGCATGAACCTGGTTCAATATCTGAGCTTGAGTTTCAAATGGATGCTCTATGCTAAATTTTTGAGCATTCAAATGCTCCAAATTATGAAAAAATAATTTTGGGGGGTCTTCCTTTTATAGGTATCTGTTCGCATCGAGGGTTGGAGAAAATGGTTCTAGGAAAACCGTTTTTTGCCCCGATGTCCCTATGAGGATGCCACACGTCCATGATTTAAACCACAACGGTTTTCCCTGTCCCACCCTCGATTCGTTAATACTCACGCTACTTCAATATTTGATATGGTACGCATCTGCTAATACATACTTCTTTAAGATCTATGATCCGCATTTACCCGGTGACTATGGAATCAGGGGTTGGATAAAGTGGTTTAAGTCAAACTTCTTTTTTACTTAATGTCTCTCTGAGGTCACCATGAATCCTTCGATAAAACCATGATGGTTTTCCCTGGCCCGCCCTCGATTTCTTAATCGTCGCTCTATTTCGATATCTGATATGCTCTTAGCCATCGATCTAGGCCACCTTCAAGATCGATGGTTCGCTGAGGCTCACCCTTTATTCTTTCTCCATATTTGTCCCCCTATCGTTATATATAGCTCGTTCCTCTAAAATATCATAACTCCTTAGTGACATAACCCTTCACTAAAATTCCAACTCTTGGATGTCATTTAAAAATTATATGGTGATAACATTGGCTCCAACTAGGGATGTTATCCTCCTTGTAAGGTAGCAAATAAATGTAGACTAAGTTCCTTCCCATTGGGCTGTGATTTATCAATGTGATCCGAATCTGTTGATCTTTATTCAAAAACTTACAATGTATTCAGCATAGCTCAAGGCCTTCACCTTGGGCTTCAACTACACTGCTTTTATTTCAATCTTTGATGCGTAAAGGAAAAAGTAAAATGATTATATACAATGAATGGTGGGGTGATGCCTTTTCAATCAATGTAATGCTTGAGGAACCTACCATTCACATGCCCTCCTTTGGCGAATTCTCCATTAATTTCTTCCAACCAATAAGTGTTGCTCCCGTGGTAAACTGAGACCTTGAACGGACCTAGCCACAACTTATAAAATTTCCTGTGTTTACCTTTATCTTCATTTATGGAATCCCATTTTAGTACCCAGTCTCCTGGTTTGAAATCTTCTACCTTGGTATGTCTATCGAAATATTCTTTGATCTTGTCTTGACGAAGCTAGGCATTATTGAAATCCTTTTCTCTGGTTTGTTGTATGCTGATGAGCCCATCATCTCTCCTACAAATGGAATTTGTTTTTGCTTCTTACTCCTGTATGAAATTCATCATAGACAATCCCAATGTAGTAGGAAAAATGGCCTCTGTACCATAAATGATCTGGAAATGAGATGTGGCAATAACTCCTTTTGGGGATATCCTATCAGCCTACAATGCATGGATGATTTTTTTGGGCCACGCCTTTTTGTTCTCTTGCAACAATTTTTTGATGATTCTAACCAAGATTTTGTTCGAAGACTCAGCCAATTCATTCCCCTGAGGATAATATGATATGAAATGACCAAGAGTAATGATGTAATCATTGCATAATTTTTCCAATTTTTTACACTTAAAGGTCCTTGCATTGTCTGTTATAATTTTGATCAAGAATCCAAATTTGAACAGGATATTTTCTTCTAGGAACTAAATGATAACATGATCTATAGCCTGTCTAGAAGGAACAACCTCGATCCACTTAGTAAAATAATCTGTTGTGGTCAAGATCCACCTGTGTTGAGTCGAGGATTGTGGATGTATCTCTCCTATGAAATATAGGCCCCATTGTCTGAAAGGAGATTCTACTAAAATGGGTTTTAGCGGCAGAGATTGTAATTTTCCTTTTCCATCAAAGATTTGACATTCATGGAGTTTTTAAACTTCTTTATAAACATCGAGAAAAATGCTAGGCCAATAAAAGCCAGCTCTCAAAATTTTGTGCACAATCGTCTTCCAATAATGATGACCTCTACATTCACTTTTGTGGAACTCTTTGATGGTTCTCTCCACTTCATCTTCCATCAAACAACTCAGCAAAATCCCCCCTGGACCTTTCCAATACAACAATTCATTTACTATACAAAATTTCATTGCCTTGAGTTTCAAAAATCTATCCTTCATTTTACTATACTCAGGAGGAGCCCGCAGATTTTTCAACACACAAATGATATCTACATACCATGCAGAGTCAAGAAATTTCTAAGATACTTGTGGAGTCACCCTTTCTTCCTCTACTACGAGGTCTGATAAATCTGCAATGAATTTTATTCCCAAGAGTTTGCAGTTTGTTTGTCCCATCATTCTAGCAAGTCCCTATCCTTTGATCAACTTTGTGGGCTTGATTTCAAGATCGTATTCTAACAATACTACAATCCATTTTCCCCTCTTCCCTTCATGTTTGGGCTATGTTAAGATGTCCTTCACTGAGCTGCTGGGAACATAAGCTATGGTATGTGAATGTAGGATATAAACCCTGAATGTTTTCAATTCTTTGACCAAAGCATATGCTTTCTTCTCCATGATATCATATTTTAAAGGAGCATCTCTCAATGTTTTACAATAGTATGTTATGGGTTTCTCGAAACTTTGATCATCTTTCTAGAGTAATACACCTGCAATTGTGTGTTCTGATGTGAAAGAGAACAATATGAAATCTTTCTCAAAATTTGTGCTAGCCAATACAGGAGCCTTTGTCAATTCCACCTTGATGTATTCAAAGGAATTTCTTGCTTCAATAATGCATTTTATTTCATTTCCCTTTTTTAGCATGTTGGTGATGTGTTTTATGATTTCGGCCAAATTCGGGATAAACCTTCTCAGAAAGTTTACTTTCCCCAGGAAAGATTGTACCTCCTTTTTGCTTCTAGGTATGTTGATTTTCAATATCCCTTCAACCCTGTTGGGGTCCACCTTTATCCCATCTTTAGAAATAATGTGTACTAAGAGCTTCCCTTCTTCCATGGTAAAATTTGACTTTTTTGGATTTAGTGATATGCCAAATTTTCTGCATTTTTCAAATGCCCTTCTGAGATGCTTGAGGTGTTCTTCATCTAATGCAGAATACACGGTAATGTCATCAAGGTAGATAACAATAAATTTATCTTTTTCGTCAGTGAAGGATATATCCATAGCTCTTTGAAATTTCTCCCTCGCATTCATAATCACAAAAGAAATTTTTTCATACATAAACGTTCCCCATGGTGTAGTGAATGAAATATTTTCTTGGTCATCAGGGTGTACCATAATCTGATTATATCCAGATAAATGATCTAGAATTGACATCCTTTGAGAGCCTACTACCTTCTGTAGAATGTAATCTATCTGAGGCAATGGATAGTTTTCCTTTAAAGGCACCTTATTTAGATTCCTGAAGTCCACACACAGTCTAATTTCTCCACTCTTTTTCCAAATTGGTACCATATTCACCACCCATTTGGAAAACCTCAAGGACACTATGATTTTTTCTTCAAACAATTTGTTTACTTCCTTTTCTATCAATGGTAACAACCGAGGGTTTTTTCTTCTTAATTTATGTTTGAATGGCTTGTGATATTATTTAATTGGGATAACATGCTGGATTATACTGGTATCATAGACTTTTAGATCATCATAGCTCCAAGAAAAAATGTTGGGGAATTCTTTCATTAATTTGACATACCTTTCTTTGAATTCAGGGTTAAGATTCTTGGACAACTTCACTATCTTTGGACCCCTTGGAGTCTCGATATTGCAATGTTCCATGTCCCCTTCATCTATTGTGATCTTCGGACTTCTGGCTACATCGTTGTTATCAAAAAGTTTCTCTAATGGTACCGGACCCTTGGGGATGATATTACTCTTCAAATGAACAATATCTCTCCTAGCGATCTGATTGTCGAAATATCCTTCTTTCATGAAAGCGGTTGCATCCACCTCATCATTGCAATATTCATTGTCAATGTTCAAATTCTCGAACTCGTTTCCATTTTGAGGAATCTTTCAATCTGTTGGTCATTTTTGAAGACCCGCCAGTGCTTCATATTGTCTGGTACTACAGGCCTGTATTTTACCTCCACCTTGTATCTTTTCTTAGGGAATATTGGGACTCTAAGAACTGTTGCGAAAGTGGCCAGAGCATCAACAAACTGATTCTTCTCTCTTGGAATTACCGATAGATTGCATTCTTCAAATTTCTTAAGGAGTTCCAACACCAGATTCCTATAATCTCTTAGTTTGGGTTGTTTTTCTTGGTAGATGCCTTTGATTTTATTTATAATTAGCTCAGAATCTCCATGTACAAAAATTATTTTGGCACATAGCTCTTCTAAAACTTTCAATCCCAATATCAACGCTTCATATTTGGCCATGTTGTTAGTGCATTCAAAAACAAGTTTGTAGGAATACAATTTTGCGTCTCCTATGGGGTGGTTGATCCATACGCCAGCTCCATCTCCTTATCTACAAGAAGCTCCATCAAAATTCATCTTCCATAACTGGTCCTCTGCATCATCTTTCTTCTCTGAAAGTTCCTTCATTTTCTGCTTGAGCTCATCCTTGTCAGCTAAAATGATTTATGTTTCTTATTCTTCAGAGCACAGGGAAAATCCTAATTCAATCTCCACTGAATATATAGGATGATTTCTAGGCTATGAGTTATTATTGACCATATATTTAAGAAAAACCTCCCTGTACAGTCTTCTGTCCTGACCAAAGATAGGAATAGTAGCATAATACATGTCAATCTGGAGAGTTCCTTTTAATTTTGCATCCCATGATCTGGACAACAACATACCAAATTTTGGAGGGATATCAGCGACCACTACGTCCATCACCATATTCTTTACTGGAATTTGTGCCAAAGAAAGGACCATGTCTTTGATCATGCCAAGGAATTTTTCCTTTCTTGAATCGAAGGAGAACAGATCTTTGTAAGGTCTTGTGGCCTCGAGACCTAATTGGTCCATGACTATTTTTGAAACCAGGTTGTGTGATGCTCTAGAATCTAGCATAGCGTTTTGTAGAATCATCTAATGGATTTTCAACCTGACATAAAAAGGAGGGACTTCTTCATTTTCACCACTTTCTTCTACTCTTGGACCAAATAGGATAGTTGGGTGATCATCTTGTATGTTTAGGGTATCAGATGTTTGTCCCATTTTAAGCATCTTGATGATTTGATTTATATATTCATTGTTCCTAATCAATTCATTAAATGGTACCGAACTTTTTATCTTAGCCGTCTCACTTTCGAAATCAAAAGATGATGGTGTCCTTTCTACTTCTTTGGTGACCATTTCTCTTCTTGTCAATATTTTCTTCTGAGGTTCTTCTTTTTGTTTCCCCTTTTCTGTAGTATCCTTCACAACATAATCTTTCACAGTGGAGTCCTTTGCAACTAAATATTTTCCAGCAAAATCCTTTTTGGTTTGACTAGAAGAAGGTACATTGTTCTGAGCTTCTTTGGAAGGGTTTCATTTTGGAAGCTTTCCCTTTGGAAATTTTGGGGGTACTTTTTGATTCCGTAGGTTATATTGCCTTTGGAATTGCATGATGGGATTTTGTAGTCCGGTCTCATAATATTCTTTTTCTACTGATACCCTTTCCTCTTCATCTTGCAAAAAGACCTCATTTGTGTCCATGAACTAGTCATTCTCTTCTTTGGTAAAAAAAAACTTTGTCTCTTTAAAATCACAACAGTTCATGTTATCCTCAAAATATCCATCATAACCTTCATTTACATAATTATTTTGGAAGGGAGGCCTGATTTGTTGTTCCACATGTCTCCCTTGGTTTCCCTAATTTGTCTAGTTTCCCTGATACGACTGGTTTCCTAGATTCCCTGGATCTTCTTGATTTGCCTAATTTCCCTAATTTATTTTCCTAATCTATGGAATGGTTGGTCTTCTTGGATTTATGGGTGGACCGTCATCTTGTTCTCTGGGGTTAGGCCTATTTCCTAGGGCCATCCTTTCCATCATCTGCTCCATGTTTCTCATCATCGCTTCGAACCTTTCCTCTGAAGTTTGATATGTTGAAGGATGTGTTTTTCCTTGAGCTCTATTAGTGTCTCTTCCAGCATTGGTTTTCATCTTCCCTGAATCCATCAAGTTCACTTCTACCTCTATAGCATCAGTTGTCATATCGTCCAATGTGGTAGATCTCCATTCTCTTAATAATAAAGCAAAGTCACTTTCAAAAGAATCGACATATCTGAGTTGAGCTACCTTGGTGGGGGGGGTTAATTCATTAGGAATATCATTATACACCTTCATGAATCTGGCTGAAAACTCTTATACCATCTCATCAAGTGATCTCTTCATATTGTTATACTGGGTCAACAACTGAAGGGGATTTTTCTTATCCCCCCATTTTGAAAGGAATCTTGTCTCAAAGGCTTTGAAATCTGCAATATTGCTTGATTGAAGGGCTCTAAACCACTTCCTCACATCTCCCACAAGTCTTTGTGTAAATAGCCTCATCTTCACATATTCATAGTATACTTCGTCCAAGTCTATGAAATCATTAAACTAGTCTAGATGTTTTTGGGATGATATGTTACCTTCGGCATCATATAGTTTAATCCTTAGATTGTAGTCTTGAGGCAGGTCATGTAGTTGAGCAGGTAGTATGAGGGGAGCAAATCTTGTTGCTGTGAGGGGTTGGAGTGGACGTTGGTTCTGAGCAGGGGTCACTACAGGCTTGACAGAGGTGGCTAAAACCAGGTCTTGGAACTTCTTTTCATCAAAGATAGTCTCGATTAGACAAGATTCAAACTTAGTAATGAATAGGGATTGTTCTAATTTCACGTCAAATACAAGGTCTTTGATGCTAGTCAATTAGTCCCTAGCCAAGGACAAATACCGGTTTGGGCGCAACACCTCCATCTCCTTCTCTACAGGCAGCTCCATCAAAATTCATCTTCCATAATTGGTCCTCTGCATCACCTTGCTTCTCTGAAATTTCTTCCATTTTCTCCTTAATATCATCCTTGTCAGCTAAAATGACTTATGTTTCTTCTTCTTCGGAGCACAGGTCCTTGAAGAAGATGGAAGATCCTAATTTAGTCTCCACTGAATATATAGGATGATTGCTAGGTTGTGATTTATTGTTGACCATATATTTAAGAAAAAACTCCCTATACAGTATTTTGTCCTGACCAAAGACATGAATAGTAGCATAATACATGTCCATATAGAGATTTCCTTTTAATTTTGCAGCTCATGATCTGGACAACAACATACCAAATTTTGGAGGGATATCGACAACCACTACGTCCATCACCATATTCTTTGCTAGAATTTGTGCCAAAGAAAGGACCATGTCTTTGATCATGCCAAGGAATGTTTCCTTTCTTGAATCGAAGGAGAAAAGATCTTTGTAAGGTCTTATGGCCTCGAGACCTAATTGGTCCATGACTACTTTTGGCATCAGGTTGTGTGATGCTCCAGAATCTAGCATAGCATTGTGCAGAATCATGTCATGGATTTTCAAGATGACATAAAAAGAAGGGACTTCTTCATTTTCTCCGCTTTCTTCTACTCTTGGCCCAAATAGGATAGTTGGGTGATCATCTTGTATGTTTAGGGTATCAGATGTCTGTCCCGTTTCTACTTCTTTGGTGACCCTTTCTCTTCTTGTGAATATTTTATTCTGAGGTTCTTCTTTGTGTTTCCCTTTTTCCACGGTATGCTTCACAACATAATCTTTCATAGTGGATTCCTTAGCAACTGAATCTTTTGCAGCAAAATCCTTTTTGGTCTGACTAGAAGAAGGTACATTGTTCTGAGATTCTTTGGAAGGGTTTCCTTTTGGAAGGTTTCCCTTTGGAGGGTTTGGGGGTACTTTTTTTTCCGAAGGTTATATTTCCTTTGGAATTCCATGATGGTGTTTTGTATTCCAGTCTCATAATCTTGTTTTTCTACTGATACCCTTTCCTCTTCATCTTGCAAAAAGATCTCATTTGCGTCCATGAAATGGTCATGCTCTTCTTTGGTCAAAAATACCTCTGTCTCTTTAACATCACAATAGTTCATGTAATCCTTGAAATATCCATCATAACCTTCATTTACATAATTATTTTGGAAGGGAGGCCTGATTTGTTGTTCCGCTTGGTTCTCTTGGTTTCCCTGATTCACTTGGTTTCCTAGATTCACTACATCTTCTTGATTTTCTTGATTTCCATGATTTATTTTCCTAATCTATGGAATGGTTGGCCTTCTCATATTTCTAGGTGGACCGTTAGCTTGTTTTCTAGGGTTAGGCCTATTTCCTAGGGCCATCCTTTCCATCATCTGCTCCATGTTTCTCATCATCGCTTCGAACTTTTCCTATGACGTTTGAGATGTTGAAGTACGTGCTTTGTCTTGAGCTCTATTAGTGTCTCTTCTAGAATTAGTTTTCATCTTCCCTGAATCCATTAGGTTCACTTCTACCACTATAGCATCATCGTCATATCGTCCAATGTGGTATATCTTCATTCTCTTAATAATAAAGTAAAGTCACTTTCAAAAGAATCGACATATTTGAGTTGAGATGCCTTTGGGGGGGGGGGGAGTTAATTCATCAGGAATAACATTATACACCTTCATGAATCTCACTGAAAACTATTCCTCCATCTCATCAGGTGATCTCTTCATATTGTTATTCTGGGTCAACAACTAAAGGGGATTTTTCTTATCGACCCATTTTGAAAGGAAGATTGTCTCAAAAGGCTTTGAAATCTATGATACTTCTTGCTAGAAGGGCTTTGAACCACTTCCTCAAATATCCTGCAAGGCTTTGTGTAAATACCCTCATATTCACATCTTCAGAGTCTACTTCTTCCAAGCCTATGAAATCATTAAATCAGTCTAGATGTTTTTGGGTTGATATGTTACCTCCGGCATCATATAGTTTAATCCTTAGATTATGGTCTTGAGGTAGGTCATGTAGTTGAGCAGGTAGTATGAGGGGAGAAAATCTTGTTTCCATAGCTGTTGTGAGGGGTCGGAGTGGACATTGGTTCTAAGAAGGGCTCACTATAGGCTTCATAGATGCGGCTAAAACCAGGTCTTGGAACCTCTATTCATCAAAGATAGTCTCGTTTAGACAAGATTTAGACTTAGTTTTGAATAGGAATTGTTCAAATTTCACGTCGAATACAAGGTCTTAAATGCTAGTCAATTACTCCCTAGGCAAGGACAGATACCGGTCTGGGTGCAACACTGGGGTCACATGCCTTTGTTTTCTTCTATGTACAAGCTTCTCAGGGTTAGACATAGAGATTGCAGCTTCTGGGTTTGGATTTTTCCTGGTGTGGATTTCTATCTCACAAGGTGTGGTGCAACTCGTCACTGAATAATGGAGTCTCCATCGTAAAAATAATCTCATTCAAAAAGGTATTTGATCCACTTTCACCCTCAAGAATCAAACTGAAGTTTTAAGTCGTTTTCCTAGGGAAGATTTATCAATTTTTCCCCCAACAACGGCGCCAGAATGTTAGTACTCTGTAAATTTTGTCTGATTGATTAGACAAATGAAAGAGGTAGTTGTTTCAACCAGATTTAGAGCCGAGGTACTATCCTTCTCAACTCAGAGAGGGCTCTCTCATGTCACTTGATATTTCTTTGGAAATAGTGGCTAGATTTTTTTTGTTTTAGAGTTTTTAAAATAAAGTTGTTGGCAAGGAAGGGGAGGAACACACAGGGCTATGGAGTCAAAATTCTGAAATTGAAAGAAAACGATGCATCAACTGATAGAACTCTACAGAGGACAAAGGATAAATGAGGTGATCAATCTGATTTATTCTTAAATTTAAATAGAGTGTAGGAAGATAAGGAAAACAAATAACTGCATCAGAGCATTACTCAAACGAATTCTGAATAAGTTAAGAAGACAATCACACAGTTTAAATTGCTTAAGCCAAGAGCATCACAAGATGAATTCTGGGCCTTTAACTCTCCAATTTAAATGAAATAAAATGTAAATGAAGTAAGGTCACAGGAAATACATACGATGAAAGGAAACAAAGCTCATATCACCACCCATTAGAATATTTTCATAGAGACTTCAAAATATTCTGCATTTATATTCAATTCAGATTCAGAAAATTTACAAATAGAATTTGATACAACCAAAAGGTTCTCTTGCACTTCTGCCAACATTAATTCATTCAAGCAACCCAATACTTATACAATTTGATCAAAATGATTGAAACTGAATCATTTCATCTTCCAAAACAGTTTTGAATGACAGTTTCAGTATACAAAACGATTTGCAATAATTGACAAAAACGTCTTTAGAATTCTGGATGATTCTTCTGACTGTTCAGTTTATTTCTCGCCATCTGTCTCGCTCTGGTATTTTGTTAGATCTGCACATTTGATGACACTTGGGTATCACTGATTGGCTGCAGCGATATTGCACTTTGTCTTACCCAACCACATGATTTCCATCCATTGCGAATCAGAAGGGATGCCACAATCCATCATCTCTTTAATCAAAATCTCCAAATCAATGCACGTGGCATAGGACATAGTCAGGGATGATTTTAAGAATGGAAATTTATATTGAAATGTAGAAACCTCGGCTAATCTTACTAGTCCTTAATATGAAAAATGTAAAATGTTTGGCGATAGTTTTGTAAAAATATTGAAATTTCTAAGGATTTTATATAGTTTCTATAAAATTTGAATGATTTTTAAGGTAAAATAATTTTATTCTATGGAATTTCGACGAATATTTTTTAGAAAAATTGGAAACTCACGAATCTTTTTTTGGGGAAACCATGGAAAATTAGCCCATTTGCGAAATTTACCCCTAAAATCATCTATTTACATAGTAGGCATAATGACTTTCAATGTTTTGAATTTATTCAAAATTTCAAAGACAATGGCCAAATATTCTACCAAACTTGGGCCTTTCAGACTTTCTTCTATAGCTTCAAATTTAGAATGGTCCATTATGCATTGCATGAGGATGGTATTGTAATCTTCCTGATTGTGCAATAAACCTGTTCTATTCCAAAATGATGGGAGGCCTTTGATGAAAATCTATTCAAATGCATATTTAAACTCTTGTATGTTGTGCTCCATCTACAAAGCTTTGTTTTGGATCAATCTGAGTAGGTTATGTTTTGCAATGATTTTCCTAGCTGAAATGATCAATGCATTCTTGTCTTTTACCCTGATAGCTTGAAGGTCGGCAGTTGGCACATGATTTAGCAAGTCAATATCATTTTGGGCCCATTCTGAGGGTTTCTTGTCTAATACTTCATTAACAACAACACACCTACTCCGATCTGTAGCATCCACACTGTCTTTGTCATTTATAAAATTTAGATAAACCCTGAATTTAGCAACTTCTGCAGAAATATCATCCCATATGACATGTTTGTCTCCCTGCAACAATGTTTTTCCCTTTAACCTAGTTTTCATATTGCTCACACTCTCTTGCAAATCTTGATTATCTTTGTGAAGTTGAGCCATATTCTCATCTTTCACTTTCATCTCTTGCTTCAACTTTCCTATAATATCGTTGAGACCTTTGATCTCCCCTATTTTGATGCTTACCTGGGACATAGCTTGGACCAACCCTTCAGTCCCAGATCCAGCCTCAGTAGTAGTAGGTACAATGACAACCACATCTGATGTTGTTGCATATGCTTGTGACCAATTTTCTTTCTCTTTTTCCAACTGTAGCACTTTAGCTTTGTAATTGAGTTCCTCTTGCCTGAAGCCTAAATGTCTCTTTATTTTGTTCTAAGGCAGTCATTTCATTTTTTTGTGGATGGTCTGTAGGTGACATCGTCAACCTTTTCTTTAAGCTTATGATCATCTTATCCTTTTCGTCCAGAGAATCTTTCAGCCCTTGAGGACCTTCAGATTCTACCCTTCTAACCTGTGTCATCTAGGCTCTGTTGGATGTCTTTTCCTGTTTCAATTGTCCATCTAGTTTGAGTGAGTGTGTAGTCAATCTTGCAACCCTCAGAACCAAACTTAGATAATCAAAATATATCAGATCACTGACATTTTTGTGAAACTTCACTTTGTCTGGGGAACCAATATTTTCATAGTGCATTTTTATCTTAGATACCTTATCATCATCATCCACTGCTATGTTAAATGTTTTCTTTTCCACATCTCTCACTAAGAGTAAGGAGGCTTTAAACTGGGAAGTCTTTTCCACTTTAGGAAAAAGGTCTCTTATTTCATTGTTGACCATACTTCCCTTCACAGTGTATTGGTTCATTAAATCTTCCTTGGACTGATAAACTGCCCGAGGTGTCTAGCTAAATATGTGTTTCCTGCTACTAAAAACCTTTGTGTTTCTTTCAGTCTATATCATGTTTTTTGTACCTTCTTCTTTGTCCTTGGTTTCACCTTCCACCATCTCCATGCATGTTTTTTCTTTGGGCTCTTCTCCTTCCAGGTTGACCACTTGAGAGGGTGATGTGATTTTCATCTTCTTGAGAGTGTCTTTCTGGTTGCTAGCACTCAGGGCCTATGAATTGTTCCTCTTATTGTAGACACTCAATTTAGGAGCTTTGACAATCAATCTAGGAGAAGTTTAATGTGATGGGATCTGTTGGGAATCTAGTTTTGTTTGTTTTGTTAGATCATGCTGCATAGTGACCTCCATATCTACACAAGTTTCTAGGTTGGCCAACTTATCGAATCCTTCGACATGCTCGTGTTCATAGGGACCTTTTCTGCTCACCAATATCCTCTTTGAAATGATCTGGTGGAGATCGTATTTTCTTCCTTGCAATTGAGTGAACCCAAATTCATTGAGTTTGGATTGAATATAATGCAAACAAGACTTGTTCTTCACCACAAAGGGACCTACTATGAAAGGAAATTTTAGATTAGAAGCCTTGTGTGATTTCAAAAGGTGCTCATTTTCTAAGATGATCCTCTGTCTTATGAACTCCAAAGCAAAGATTCTGGGGGTCAGAAAAACTGGTAAAATATGAGGTCCTTCCTGGTAGCCATATACCCAAATCACTGTGGACTATATGAACAATATCCAGTCACCTATCCTACTCTCTGGATTCGGTTGTAAAGAAATTTTCATTTCTTCCAGGACCCTTGGCAAGTCTAAACTGAAGATAAGACTATACACCCTGGAAATAATCTTATTTATGAAGATAAGCATAGTGATCCTTTTACATTTAGTTGAAATGAATGCAGAATCGGGAAACACAATTTTTTTATATTCCAGGAACATCCTCAACAAATGGGTGTTATACCACAAATGTCTTAATGAATTGAAATTCAACAACCACTGATGTATATTGTCAACAATGAATTTTTCAAAACTGACACTGACTGACTGACCAAACTCTGACATAAAGAAAGTCAAGAGAAAACCTAACATGACTTCTACCACAGAATTTCCATTGTCTAATCCCAAAATTTGACTTAATAGGGAATAAGCCCACCGGACTTCGATGATTATGATGCTTATGCTGGCAGGAAATGACAGACTCTCTGAATGGTACTCTGGCTTGACAATGGTTTGCATAAAGCGGGTTTTTACTTCTGGTGGGCATTCTCTATAAATTGTGATCATTTTATGTTCCTCGAAGGGCTCTAACATCATGGATGAAGACTCGGGTATACTGCGGGTGTTCTAGAGTGATGTACCATCTATTTCACATAGAACTTCAAACCCTAATTCATTCAGGATAGCTCTTTCTTCTTAAGAATATTGTTTTTCACACCAACTTACAAATTTAGGGAAAGGAAAGACTACTTCTACAACATAACGAGTGATGGAGGCTTGAGTCACTTCAAGGAAAGGTAGGTGGGTTCCAACATTGTCCAACAAATTTGATTTGGACACAGAAACATGCGAGATTGTTATCTCTCTTTCAAAAATGTCAAAGTCTCTATCAATTAGGGATTCTTCTTTGGAAGAGATGTCTGGGTCATTTACAGATAAGACAACAGGATTAGCAACCATGGTGAAAATACCTAGTGAGCAGCGGAAGAATAGTGAACCTGGTTCAAACTCTGAGCTTGAGTTTCAAATGGATGCTCTGCACCAGATTTCTGAACGTTCGAATGCTCCAAATTATGAAACAATAATGTTGGGGGGTCTTCCTCTTATAGGTATTCCTTCGCATCAAGGGTTGGAGAAAATGGTTTTATGAGAACCTCGTTTCTCCCCGATGTCCCTTTGAGGATTCCATGCGTCCATGATTTAAACCATGACAATTTTCCCTGGCCCTCCCTCAATTTGTTAATATTCATGCTACTTCAATTGATGATATGGTCCTCAGTCATTGATCTAGACTACTTTAATATCTACGGTCTGCATATACCCGATGACCATGGCATCGGGGGTTGGAGAAAGTGGTTTAAGTAAAACTATTTTTTTCCCTGATGTCCCTCTAAGGGATCCGTGCATCCACCGATAAAACCATGACAGTTTTCCCCGACCCACCCTTGATTTCTTAATCGTCACTCTATTTTGATCTCTGATATGCACCTTAGCCATTGATCTGGGCCACCTTCAAGATTGAAGGTTCACTAAGGCTCACCCTTTATGATTTCACCATATTTGTCCCCCTGCCATTATATATAGCTCATTCCTCAAAAATATCATACCTCCTTAACAACATAACCCTTCGCTAAAATTCCAACCCTTGGATGTCGTTTAATATTGTATGGTGATAACAGCTACTTCCATCTCTTGTTCTTCACATCTCTCTATGTCCTCATCTCCTTGAGAACACTACTCAATAAATAAAAACTTATGAAAACAATATTTCATATCCTTAAGTTGCATGCTTAGTCTACATGATTGCTCAATCAAATTATGTTCTTGCAATTTATTAAAATGATAGATTTGTTGTAAACATTTTATACCTTTTTGTAGTGGTTTCTCCTTGATCATGAACCAATGATCTTCAACACCATTCTCATCCACTGTCATTTCTCCTTTAGCAAGCTCCATACTTGCATCGATGTAGCCTTGCATGTCCCTTTTTTTTACTTCATCATCTAAAGTATCTCCAAGCCAACTATTTTTCCTCTTTGCATGTTCATCCTCTACATATTTTGGACATGCATAACTCCCTCTTTCATAGCTTTCAAGAGACAATGTTTTCCCTTCCTATGACATGATATAATTTGGAATATATCGTTATCTTATGACTTCATAAGGTCTATTTTCATATCCTTTGTCCCTTATGAAATCATCTGATGGATGCCTATCTTCATAACCTCCAAATCCTGCAATCATACACAAATTATAAGTATTAAAAGAATGAGACTCTTCAGTATCTGTAGATTCCTTTATCATCCTCTCCTTATTCTAGAATGGAATTTCTAATCTCTTCACGAGGTCTAATCTATGAACCTCATCTTCATCTCCAAGAATTATTCCCTTCTCTAGTTCACAAAAGTGAAATTTTACTTATGTCATTGACCTATGTCTAAACTTAGTTTCTCTGAGTTTCTCTTCCTCTAGTAAAAAAATCAACTTGTGCCTCAAGATTTGTCTCAACTTCATTGCAAAAAATTACATTATAGGCCACTTGACCTTCTTCTTCACATTCCAACTCCATCTCTGGTCTTCTTCAATCTCCTATGAAGCTCCATATTATGTTGATTCTCTTCTTTATCTCAATAAATTCTATGTCAATCTCTTCTTGACTCATCTTTCTTTTTCCAATTTCTTTGGCATCCTCTTTCCTCTAGATGTGGATTTTCTCTGAACCTTTGACATGACCATCAGTATTCATCTCTATTTATTCTCTTGTGAACTTCTCCTAGTCCAATATGAGTTGCATCAAGCCTATGTATCAAGTCTCCTCTACCTTCCACTCAATACCTCACCAAGCTTCCTCCTAGGCTTTGGCCTTTTCGTATTACCGGTTCTCTCCACTGGAACATTATAAGAAATCCTATTCTCTTCTTTAGCTTCTGCACCTACTCACACTCTCTAAGAACTTCTATTTTTCTCCTCACTTCCAATCCTCAGTTGAAAGTGTTTACAACATCCCTTTGTTGTAAGGTTCCACTGCCAAAATATCCTTCACCTGAGATCTTTTCTTTCCCCCTTCTTCCTCTATTATAGCTCTATTGGTTGCCAATGGCTACTACCATTCCTTTTGTTGCTACCTTCTAATTAACACTAAATTTTTTAATTAAAATCCAAAGATAAAACATTTGATCCATACCTTCAATATATGTCCTGAGATCTTGTCTCCTCTTATTCTTTGGTTGGAATGACCTCGACCTGTAGTAATCCACTAAGGAATTATATATCCAAATCCTTTTTCTTCTTGTTTTCACAATATGTACAAGATTCCTTCTGCTAAAAAAAATCTATGTTCTCTATCCCCTGCACAGTGTCACTTATCTCCACAATCTTCCTTCTACAATTTCAAATTTCAAACAAAACCTATGCTCTGATACCAAAAATGATGACCTCTCGACCTTAATTCCCACAAGTGAAAAATTATGTAATTAAATTATGTTGTAGCTATAGTCTCAGGATGATCTTAAACTCAGTTGTGTGGACCATGTTATATCCTTGATATTTCTATGAAACCCAATGTTGTAACCATGTGCCCAAATCTATTCACTTGATCCTTTATCTTGTCACCCGACCATGCACCATGATCAAGTGTTTAACATTATCGGGGCTTAATTGTTCATAAATCATCAGACCTTTATCCCTTTCAATTTCCATATTTGATCATCACAGGATGGATGATCCATATCATGCCTCTTCTTATACCATCTTTTAATCATCATGTCAAACTATCATGATCGGAAGATTTGTATCTCTTCCCACTATGAAATGGATTGGCCTATTAATTGGACGGTTGTGAATTTACTATGATCTAATCCAATGGACATATCTAAGTCTCAGACTCTCCCTTTCAGAGTATCTCAATACCCACATCTTACAACACTCCAAATATACAACGTCAAATGTTTGCACATTCCTTTTTACACTATGAAGGGATGAACTACCTTCACCATTGATCTATTGTAATCAATAGTCTCGATTTAATCTCCCTCATTCCATCGCACTAGGTCCTTGTCAATAAAATTGTACATGCCTTCCACATGTCCCCTTTATACTCATGGGTCCAACTACCACATGTCCACTTTTCATTCGTTATTTCCACATGTCTTGGTATTTTTTAGTTGCCACAAGTCTCTTCCGTGTTCATCATTCTATTCAACTCCAAATAGATCTCATTCGTTGATTAATATTTATTTATTGGAGTTCCTCCAACTTATGGACTCTAATGTTTCTACTATGAGATTCAATAAAATGAAGCTATGTGTCTCTTTTGTACCATTGATCTATTCAATATTGAATAGATCTTCTTCGTCAGTCTGAGTTATGTTCTAAGTCTTTCAAAATTTTGGATGTCCTCTCTAATGTTTCCATGTGGAATCCTTAAGGACCATTGATTTCCTTACTCCCCCAAACAATATATACTATATATTAGAGGGCCTTTGTTGGATAAATATCCAGTCTCTAACTCCAAAGACTTAACTACAAAATACTTTGACGCTATCTCGTCGGACCTGAACTCGGGTAGATATTCTCCATTGATCTATTCCTTCTCAATCAATCTCAATCGTTGATAAGAATTTGATCACATGACTGATTTCCTTCATTCGATTTGGCTAGATATCCACTCAATATCAAATCTCAGACATCCAAGTTTATCACATAAGCAATTCTCAGTCTAGAATATTAACAACCACGATTTCTCCTTATCTTGATTGGATGACCACTGTTTCTTAGACACCTGTAAGGGTTTTATTTACTTTTATTCGAAGGAATTCAAACCTCGACTTGTCTATGGATAGGATAAAATCGATCTCTCCAAACCAAAAATTCACATGACGGGTTCAAATTGATCCATTATCCAATTGGTATCATTGATATTGTACAATGAGCAATGAAAAACAACCCATCTTATCCCTCTTTGATACAAATATTTGTTCACAACCTGACCTGCAACCTACAACATACCTCTACAACATCGATATGCACTTTGATTACTCACACAAAAACATTAATACATTCAAAGGATATCCAATTCAACATTGACACAGGGGACCCAAAAATATGAATATTGTATTAATGAATATGTACATGAATTTATACAAGGCCTTCAACCTTCTTGTCTAATATACATTAAATTTGCCTATACTTGGTCTGTAGACCACACTTGGCCTCTTACACACTCTCTATCCTTTCTATCATCTTTCTAAATCAGACCCCTCTCTACCTGTAGGCTTACAATATTTAAAACGAAAGGATTCTGACACCAAAATTTGGCTCAGATCCTAAAATCTCTCAACTATCAATCATTAGGATCTTCTAGATCCAAAACATCCTCAAGATATCTAAGACTAACTCTAAGATCTCTCTAAATATTATAAAATCTCAATATTTTATTAAACAAGGAAGATTTGATTACCTATTAATCAATCTTAAACTTAACAATCCCTATCCTATGCAATTCTTCTAGAATTCCAATAAAACATAGGAAAATACAATAATTCAAAGACCCCCTAAGTCTAGTCAAACTAGGTTGTTTTGGAGGAAAAAATTCTCCTACATCATCCATGAAGAATGAACATATTATGTCAGCCCTTATAGTTCCAGGTAGAATACAAGTGAAGAGAATGTATGTCTACCTCCAACCAATGATCGATGAATTTAAGAAATTATGGGAAGGGATACATGTATATTATGTATCAAGACCCATCCCAATGGAGAGGTATTTTATGTTGTGTGTCATATGTGCGTACACCACACACAATTATCTAGGACTAGGAGTTTTCTCTAATAAGCATGTTCATTGATTTGTTTATATCTACAATTTTATTTGGCATACTTCATTTGGTGAAACTACATTTTTTACACTAACATGCTATGTATACGATAAAATCACAAGTCTTATAAAAAAAGGGTATCATGGATGTAAATTTTGTGGACCTTCTATAAAGGCTAGGTGGGCCAACCACCTACAAAATATAGTGTACAACTTTTTGAGGGTATTCCTCCTAGAATACCACCATTATAGAAGAGTTGCATCTGCTTTCAATGGTAACCTAGAGAGAACTTGGAGGCTTGAAATAATGATACTGGTAGATTGAAATAGGGCATTTGACACAAAGAAGGAGAAGGAAATGATAGAATTGTTTGATTGAAATGGAGAACCTATGTTCAGTGATCTTGAATGTTTTGATACCTATATTGAGAAAATTCCTAGTGGGATGAAAAGGAAATCTGTCATTTATGAGCTTCCATATTGGGAGAATCTTAAGATTGGCCACTTACTAGATCCCAGGCATATATTAAAAAAACGAATCATCTTCTTTATGGTGGTAGATATCATGGAATAAAAGCGACACACTCGCTATTAAGAGAGATCTTATTGCTTCAAATACTAAAAAGAGACATTGGCCAAAAAATGAAACTAGTGGAGAGGTTGATCCATCTTGGTATTTTAAAGAAGGTGATGTCCCATGTATTTTGAATAAATATGATCTTTCTATGTATTTGAATGCACCTTCATTATATGGGTCAACTCGACAACATTGCTTCATTGTAGACGAGAATTTTTCAGGGTTGAAATTACATAACCATCTTAACCTTCTAAGGGTGTGTATGTTGAATACATGATTCTTGTTCTATACTAAAGTAGGTAAAAATATGTTATGCACTCACAATTTCATGGAAATTAATGATGTGGGTGTCTATTTTGTAGTGTCACTATCCTTTTTTCATGCGTGTTTGTGTGAAACATGACTTCCCCCAGGACCCGTGACATGCCATATTGAAATTATTTTCATTTGTACATTGGATCACATCAAGGGATATTCATATGGCTAACATTCCATGGTGGCATCGAGAGATAGTTAATATTGTTTGTATGTTTGAGAAGGAACTTCCCACAAGTTTTATGGACTTGCAATTCCATCATCTAATTCACCTAACTTATGAGGTTGAATTAGTGAGTTTGAACATGTTTTATGGACTTGCAATTCCATTGTCTAATTCAACTACATGAAAAAATTGTAGGATTTTGTTTGAAAAAGGCCAAAAACGCAAGGCTCTATGGAAGAGGGGTACATAGTATGCCAATCATTTTATTATTCCAATGAGTACATCAAGAAAATTGATGACATGACAGGGGAAATCATTTTGGAAAACCATCAAGATGAGGACAAAAGGGAAGGGAAGTTATTCCAAATGAACGAAAAAAATGCGCTTGATAAAGAGTAAGTCTGTTATATTTTTTCAATTTAGTACAGAGAAATTATTAACATTTAAATTGATGAAATATTGTAACAGACCCATGGTGGGCCATAAAAAATTTGTTCTCCTTAACTAATCAAACTCTCTATCCATGGTTACTATTTTCTAAATTGGGGCCTATCCCCTCCTTCGGTGACCATCGCATATGACCACCCGTTATGAACGAACGCCAAGGCACAGGAACCTACTCCGGTGCTTTAGAACTCTGGGCTTCGAGAGTTTTTGATTCATCACATGACAATTCCTCCGAACTTTGAAGTGGAAAAGTTCCAAACTGGTGCGAAGGGATCAATGGTCCCTACTCTCCCTTTAGATCAATGACCCTCAATGACTTCGGGCCTACGGGCTTCGGTGGAATTCGAAGCACCTCCTCGAAAAACCTCCAGAGTACTAATCCTCTTAAGTGCACCATATGACTCCATGTGTCATCAAGGATTTCAATGGTCCTAATTCACTCTGGGACTTTGAAATTCAAGAGCTTCATACGTTTCTGTAACCTTTTTCTCCTGGAGCTTTTTCTTCCAGAGTCAAGGATCGTACACCACACATCCTTCGAGATCAACGGTACCGGTTTAATTCGGGACTTCGACGTTCAAGAGTTTCTACCTCTCCAAACTCACTTTCTCCCGAAGTGCTTTCACCCGAAGTTAACAATCTGTCGACGCGTGTCTCCCACAAATCAATGAATACAAATCACGTCGGCTATTTGGGCATCAGGAGTTTCGAATACTCCAACACATTTCTCCTCCGAAGTAGCTATCTCCCGAAATGGAAGATCTATTGACACCTTTCCTCATTTGATGGAAAGCTCAGATGAACTCCAACTCTTTGGCCCTCACGAGTTCTTGTTCAACATATCCCCCTTTTCTCCCAGAGTGATTTCACCCAACGTCGACGATATTCCGACACATTTCCCTTCTCTCAGATCGATGATATAGAAGGCCTCAGTTAATCTGCAGATTTCCAAAGGAACTCACGACTATCCACCCAACAACTTTTCCTAGGTCTGATGGTCATGATCTAGCCAATATCGACGTGCTCACCAATCGACGGTTCCCGGTGATTGTGGGGCCCCAACGTGTGCCCTCTTTATCAAAGATCTCAAGCTCCATAATATTAAAATTACTCTCCCAAATTGGTCTAACCAGAGTCGTTAATATTCCACCCTGACGAGATCAACAACGTTGGTGAATTTCAGGCCGCAAACTAGCATGTCCACTAATTTCACCTTCGCGCTCCACAATGATTCCCCACCATCAATCACCGTTCATAGATCAACAGTTCACAATGATTGTGGGGTCCAAACTCTTCAATCTGGAAAGTTCTCGCCCGACTCTACTCTAACCGAAGTCATTGATCTTCCATCCTGATTAGATCAACGACGTTGGTGAATTGTGGGCCGCAAACTAGCGCATCCGCTAATTTCACCTTTGTGCTCCACAATGATTCCCCACCATTGATCTATGTTCACATATCGACGGTTCACAGTGATTGCAAGGTCCAACCTCCACAATTTGGAAATTTCTCTCTCGACTCTAGTCTAACCAGAGTCGTTGATCTTCCATCCTGACAAGATCAACGGTGTTGGTGAATTGTGGGCTACAAAATAGAGCATCCCCTAATTTCACCTTCTCTCTCCACAATGATTCCCAACCATCGATTTAATCGAGTAGCTGGTGTTTGATTCATTAACTCCAGTGGGTATTGGAGTCTATCTCATGAACAAGATGGCTTGTCCTCCCATTAGACGGCTCACATCCATCTCCACTATAAGATTCTTAAGGAATCTACGGTTCTTGTTACTCTGGTAGTTAGGGTAACTTGGCTATCGTGGAATTTGACATCTCAGACCTTTGAGTTCCTGAGGTTCTAAAACCTTCATGAGATAACTCCTTTAGTGCAGGGTTCCTAGACCCAGGCCACATGGACCTTTAGATGACTCTTGGGCTATTAACTCTACTCTTTGTTGGGGTTTTGGTTAAGGACTTAGGCGCGAGTTCAAAGTCTCTTAGACGACTAGTATAAAGGGAATGCCTCCTTAACTCGCAGAACTTTAAGCTCTAAAACAAGGCAAGGTAAACTCGTGAGTTTATCGAAATGGTAAAAGTACCAAGAGGTTTTCTTTGACTCTAGAACTGTTTCGTAATTCCCTGGAGAAATGCCTTCGAGGAATTAAATTGGTGCATATGGGAATATCAAGTAGAAGCATAATCTATCAAGGGGACAAACACATACTCATAACTTAATACATTATTTCCAATTCAAATCACAAGGAATGAAAACACTTATCAGAACTATAAGCCGTGATGCCACTGTTGAAAGGGGTGATTGTTTCCACCCAACCATAGCTTCAGCCACTCCTAATGGATTTAACCCTGGCCACCCCCGATATCTTTCTTCCATCTCAATGAAAGTCAGGGACAAAGGTTACTCTCCTTCTCCCAATACATAAATAGATAGGGACGAAGGTTATTATCCTTCTCCCAACTCAATCTCTATTTTTTGGGATCATAACTCACTCCCATTTTTTTTCTTAGTCCTTCCTTGGACCTAAGATCTTAGGCTCTCATCTCTACACTCTTCGGAGGCCTTCCTCTACCCACCATGCTTCCTTTCTTGCCTTCCTCAGCAAGATTTTGTGTGGCTCAAATTCTGAGTTCATGGTCAGGTCTGGAAGCCTTACAAATGGGAGGTCTTCCCCATCCCCTCATTAACTCTATAGGAGGTCTTCCCACCTACCAACTTGACTATAATTCATTCCTAGGTCAAAGGTTTGTTCTGATCCTGAGCAATTAAATCCAACAAAGTACTGGTTCGGTGGAGGTTGGTGCAACCATTCCTGGTCCCCTCCACCACATTTTCATAGCATTCGTGGTCTCTTATTAGCACATCCCCTTTCCAACAGTCATGCAACACATATCTATTTTCTATTAAAATAACAAAATTTACATTCATCGACCTTTTATACAAAGGTCCATTAAATCAAACATTCACACCTTTGAGTTTTCCATAGTTCCTTTCCCAATATAGTTATAATTACAAACTGGGGGAAACAGGGTGTTACAATTCTCTCGCCCTTAAAGGAACATCATCCTCAATGTTCTATCTGTCAGCATGGTATGTATATATAGGAGTAAACAAAATCGGATATGTTTGTCTCATGGAACCCTCCATTTCCTGGGTAGCCTCATCTGGGACAAAGTGTTTCCATTGCATCTTGACCTACACAATGGTTTGGTTCCTAAGTGAGGTTTCCTTCCTGTCTAGTATGAATTGGGGTTCTTGTAGGAATTCTGCCTCCGGATCCACCTGGATCATAGACTAGTCAATTATATGATTAGAATCATGTACATATTTCTTCAATAATGAAACATGGAAAACATTATGTGCCTTTACAGTGGGAGGGAGTGTTATCCTATAGGATACATGTCCCACTCTATCTAATACCTCAAAGGTTATGTTGGTCTCCAGTTTTGACTATGTTTTTCCTACATCATATCAAAAAGACCTCCATTTCCATACCCAATACCACCCCTTCTGGCCTTGTTATGACACATTTGACATCTCTTTACCACTAAATGGGGCTACTCAAGGTATTCTTATGTTTCAAGTTATTTTTATGTACTTTGATACTTTAAATTAATATTGAAACTAATGTGGCATGAGTTAGGTACTATTTCTATTTGAAACAGAATTTGCCAGTACCAGGTACCAGCTCGCACCCAGTGGAGATACCAACGAAGCTGCTAAATCTCCGCGCAATATGGCCATAGTGGTAGACAGTATGATTTACATGATGGATTGAGTCATCACTCATATGTTGATTCAAGGCAAAATTATAGAACTGAGTTGTTAATACTTCCTGACTCACACTTCGTGACACTGCGTGTCATGAAGATGTGAAGACCGTTTTTAACTGATTTTGAGTTATTTTCGGATCTGGGATCCGTTTGAATTAATGTATTTTTGTTTTAAACTATTTTTAAGGAGGATCTATAAAAACAGAGGATCGCTCCTAAGAAATGTTGGTTATGTTATGCTCTGATATACATTTATGCTAATACAATCTGCTTATGCGTTATGTTACTTCGCTATTATACGACTTAAGTTATTTTTCTGAGTAAATGGAGCGTGAAGCATGAACAGTGTTTGCATAGAATGATCTGAGTAGTTCTAGTTTTTTCTTTCGGTGATTGCACCTCTTGGTTGGGCCCGCCAACAGGTTCAAGTCACTGCTTTTCTCTGTATTAGAGTTAGTTTATTTCAGTATCCTAGGATTTGCATGCATGATTAGCTTATTTGAGTTTGGGAATTAACTTGTTCATATTCTTCCTTAATTATTCTTCAACTATATCATTTCCAGCATATTAATATCTTCTATGTTGATGAGTGTTGAAAGCATGGTTGATTCCTGTAGAATTTAAAGCATGAACTAGGTTTACCTTGTTTCCAGTTTTCAATCTGAACGTAGATTAAGTAGAATGCGAGTTTGAATTTACTTTTCTTTGGTTGGGATAGTTAGTTTACTTTGCTTTGGTTAGGATAGTTAGGTTACTCTGCTTTGTTAGGATAGTTAGGTTGCAATTGAATTAGAGGAAGCTTCGAGTACCAGTAGGGTAAGTAGGATATTTCTTTATTTTTCCTGTGGATAGATTTAGATTTATTTTCGATGTTTAGATTAAAAGAATTTTAGGAAATAATATTTCTGTTATGGCTTAGATAGAAATAGTGATGATTAGATGATTAAAGATAGTGGTAGATAGTCTTGTGGAATCACATTAGAATAGAAATAGAAGTACTTGCACTTAAGCACATAATTGTTCTCTTTTGATGAATTAAACAGGAAATGATGAGTTTCAAGGTAGTCATTAGGATTCAATTTCTCAGAGTGAGTTTGTGTTTTCTTCTAAGAATAGTCTTTAGATAGGAATTAGAATCTTACCCGCACATACAGTGCAACAACTCTAAGTTCACTTACCCTGGTTTGACAATTTAGTGTTTTCAGGTCATTAAAATCTTTAATATAGCAGCCTGACATTTTTGGCGCTGTTGTCGGGGAGCTGTTTAAAAGGTAAGTTAGATAATTGTCTTGATTAGTTTTAGAACACACTTAGTTTGGTGTGGTATGTTAGTAGGTTGATAGTAAGAGGAGTTGTGGAAACAAAAGGGTGAAAACCGACATATCAGTTATCACAGGTACTCTGAAACTCAATCTTAGTTTCTTTTCCTTCCATTTAGTATGACTTCATGAGAAATAGAGATCATAGAGGTGGATTTAGGAGAAATATAAAACAACAAAAAGAAGAAACCTCCACCCAAAAAGTGATAGAAACTGAGACTGAAATTCCGGCTGAGGAAACCATAGAACAAAACCTAGAACCAGGAAACATCATACAAATTCAAAATCCTGGTGATCCAGCCTTGGATGACACAGTTGATCCAGAGAAAATACAAGCTCTTCTCGGGAACCCTAACCTTGTAATTTCACATATAACAACTACAACTGTGGAATCAAAGGCCATAGGATCCTCAAAAGAACTAATAGGAGATAACAATTTTGACAAAAAGAATCCAGAAAGGTGGGATTTCACACCCTCACCAAAGAAAGATCGGATTGCATATACAATTCTTGGTAATCCTTTTAACATGGGAGAAAGAGGGAGAGACTTACATGGGGAACTTCATATTGAAAATAAAGGAGAAGAACAAGAAGAGAATAAGTTAACACCAGAAACCACCTTTGGGTTTCCTATTTTGGATTTAGTCCAGGATGTCAATATGAAAAATATCCCACTTTCAACACTACCGACCTTTCATGGGAAAAGTAGTGAAGACCCAGATGTCTTTATTTTTGAGTTCGATATCCTGTGTAGGAGTTATAACTATCTCCAGGATGCACATAAATTGAAATTATTTCCTGCCACCCTGAAATATTCTGCATTACATTGGTTCATGAGTTTAGGAGAATACAACATTAGATCTTGGGAAGACATGAAGGAAATTTTTTTAAAGAAGTACCAGGACTATTGTAGAACCAAGGATTCTCGAAATGACATCTTCAAAATTAAACAACAAGATGAAGAAATCCTTGAGGATTTTTTAGAAAGATTTACCTATACCCTTCAAAAATCTAAATATAATGATCTCCAGGATGCAGCAATCAAGACTCTTTTCTTAAAAGGAGTTTTAGAGGAATATATTGATACTCTCAATTTAATGGCTTCAGGAGACATTTATCAAAAAAATTTTGAAGCAATCAGTGAACTTTGTAGAACTTACTCAAGAAGTAAGGGGAAAACTGCAAGAAGTGTGAGAGAACCAGTCAATAAAAATACCAAAACATCCACATCTGGTGGAGTTACTAGAGTCGAATTGGGAAACCTTTTGGAAAATTTTAAAACAGACATTTTAGGAAAAATTGGCTCTCAATTAGACACTTTGAAGATTAAGAGAAAGCAGTAAGAGGAAAACCATGTCCTAAGCATATTTTGCCCAAAATGCAGAAAAAGGCATCCTTTACGAGAATGTCCTTTGGACAATGTTTATGTATGTGCAATATGTACTGAAAATCATAAAACAGAATATTGCCCATCCTTACCTAGATTGCAAGCAATATTCAAGGGAGGGGAAGCTCCAGGGACTCCATCTGCGCCTAAGAGGCCTTGGAAACCTAGAAATCCAAATGCAAATGCATATCAAGAACCATCCCCACAATCTTCCAGCTATTATCCACCCTTCTCTCAACAACAACATTCGTGGAACTGGCCAAATTGGCCTCCGCAAAATGTCCCTGCTCAACCTTGGTACCAGGGATGGAGAGATCCGAATTTTGGGAATAACCAACAACAGCATACGGTACCAATTCTCCAGAATCCATGCACGCAGTATCCTCCAAATATGCAACAGTTATTGCTTGGTTTTACTCCACCTCCGTTACCACCCATTCAAAAAACCCCTCAACAACCTCAAAATCCACCACGTCCTACCATTTTTCTCGCTCAACCCATTCCAAATCCTAACCACAGACCACCTCTACCACTCCATAATTTTGATTTCCAGAATTATCCAACTTACAACATAAATCCTATTTCTATACAAGAAGTACAGCTGAGATCTGGAAAAATTTTAAATAAAATTTAACCCATAACAAAAACAACACCAAGGGTAATTATCCAAGAACATGAAGATGAGTCTATGGATAATTTATCAAATGAGACACCCTTGAAAGATGTTATCATTCCAAAACATAAAGAATCTGAATCACAACATAACACACAAACTCAATTTCCCCAAACGCCTCCTTTTCCTGAAAGGTTTCTCATTGAAAAATCGATTGTCCAATCTGAGTTTGACATCATGAATGAACTGAGAAATGTCTGTGTCAAGATTCCATTGTTACAAGCAATCAAAGATGTCCCCATCTATGCCAAAACCATAAAATAACTCTTCATTAAGAAACCAGGTCGGAAACAGAAAGATCCACCCACAATACACCTAGTAGGACAGTCATCAAATTGTATTTCTGAAACACCTAAGATGGTAAAATATGCCAACCCAGGGAACCCAATAGTTACAGTGACTATCAAAAATGTTTCTATTGGTAATAATTTAGTTGATCTAGGTGCAGCCATTAATATAATGACCATCAACACAGTGTAACTGTTACAACTAAATCAATTCCTTCGCCCTACTCCTACAGTTCTTGAACTGGCTGACAAAACCACTATAAAACCTGTTGGAGTTCTTGATGACATCCTTGTGACTTTAGCTTCGTGGGAATATCCTGTTGACTTCATGATTATTCATTCAAAGGACCCCACAAAAGGCCATCCAATCATTTTAGGGAGACCTTGGTTGGCCACAGCCAATGCTTTCATAGGATGTCGTGGTGGGGATATGTTTATCTCAAATGGTATTTCTTCATAGAAACTTACTCTGTTTCCACCTGCTCGGCCAGTTACAGAAGATTTATGGTGGTTGAAGTGTCCTTGTTATGAGAATGATGATGAAGAATCTTTATTTTGTGTTGATGAGTTCCATGCACTGCAAGAACCTACAGAGGATGACATTTTAAATCAATTTCTTTCTGTGACAGAAAATGTTGAGTTCCCACAAACCTATCTTCAATATGATCAGATATTCAGGGAGGAATTTCAAGAACGAAGTGAGTTATTTTATTCATTTTCACCATCCATGGTTTTCACTGTTTCTGAACACTCAGGGCCACATACCATTCCAGTAGAACTTAGTCCAGGTAGATGTCTATACATCAACTCTGAATTGAGTCTTAGCCAACAGGAACAATTAACAAAACTTTTGAAAGAATAGTCAGGGGATTTTGCTTGGGAATATACTGATATGAGGGGAGTACACCCTGACACCTGCATTCACCACATCTATATCCAACCAGGGATAACTCCAGTAAGACAGCCACAAAGGCGCATGAATCCAATCCTAAAAGACTTTGTAAAAGAAGAATTACAGAAATTGTTAAATGTTGGATTCATCTATCCAATTTCTGACAGCAAATGGGTTTCACCTCTTGTTGTGGTACCCAAGAAAATGACAGGGAAATGGAGGATGTGTGTATACTTTAGGGAGCTGAACAAGGCAACCCTGAAAGACTATTTTCCTTTACCCTTCATAGATCAGGTTTTGGATACCTTGGCTGGAAAAAGATATTTTTATTTCCTCGATGGATATAGTGGATACAACCAAATTCAGATTGCTCCTGAAGACCAGGACAAGACAACATTCACATGTCCTTGGGGCACTTATGCTTATAAAGTGTTTCCTTTTGGATTATGCAATGCTCCTGCCACATTTCAGAGAGATGTCCTTGGTGTCTTTGCTAACTTAATCCATGACTGTGTGGAAGTTTACATGGATGATTTTACTGTTTATGGTAACAACTTCGAAGAAGCCTTAAGTAACCTGGAGAAAGTCTTGATTCGCTGCCAGGAATCAAATCTATCCCTCAGTCACAAAACATGTAAAATCTTACTAACTAAGGGAATTGTGTTGGGTCATCATCTGTCTGTTGAAGGAATTAAAGTTGACCCAGCCAAAATTGAGGTGATAGTTAATCTTTCCTCTCCAAAAACCCAGAAAGATGTGAGAAGTTTTTTGGGACATGCTGGTTATTACTGTCGATTTATTGAAAACTTCACAAAAATAGCCAGCCCCATGTTTAAACTGTTATCAAAAGATGCAGAATTTTGTTGGGATGATAATTGTCAGAGTGCTTTTGAGGATTTAAAAGCCAAATTGTCTATGGCACCTATTCTCAGAGGACCAAATTGGTCCCTTCCTTTCCACATTTCAATTGATGCCTCCGACACTGCTTTAGGAGGAGTGCTTGGGAAAAAAGAGAACCAACAGAATTATGCAATCTATTTTACCAGCAAAAACCTTACCCCCCCTGAATTGAACTACACAGTAACAGAGAAGGAATTTTTAGCAGTAGTTCATTCCATCAAAAAATTTTGTCACTACATTACTGGATATGAGGCTTTTGTACACACTGACCATTCCACTATCAGATTCTTGATGAACAAACCAGTTACTACTGGTAGAATCACACGATGGATTTTGCTGCTTCAAGAATTCAACATCACTATAGTTGATCGGCCAGGGAAAGAGAATGTAGTTGCAGATTTTCTTTCTCGTATTCCCCAAGATAGTACTGACATCCCAGTGAATGATAACTTCCCCGATGAACATTTGTTTGCAGTAGCTATTAAGACCCCTTGGTTTGTAGATACAGCAAATTACTTAGCTACAGGAAGATTACCGGCTCACTTATCACCACCACAAAAGAAAAGAATTATCCAACAAAGTGCTTACTATTCTTGGGTGGGAAGTGATCTCTTCTATACAAGTCCTAATATGATTATTAGGAGATGTGTCCGGGAAGATGAAATTCTTGATATCTTTCAGGCCTGTCATGATGGGCCATGTGGAGGACATTTCTCTGACAAGAGAACGACATATAAATTTTTGCAATTAGGATACTATTGGCCGACACTATTCAAGGATGCAACGAAATATGTGAGAAGCTGTGATAGTTGTCAAAGGATGGGAAGGCCCACTGCAGCAAACGAGATTCCCTTACGACCACAGGTTGTAATTGAACTATTCGATAAATGGGAACTTGATTTTGTAGGGCCAATTGCTCCAATGTCAAGAAAGAAGAAGTACATCTTGGTGTGCACAGATTTTGTGACCAAGTGGGTAGAGGCGAAATCCCTATATCAAGCAACTGAGAAATCAGTGGTTGAGTTTATGTATGAATATATCTTTACTTGCTTCGGTGTTCCACGAGAGATTGTCACCGACCAAGGTGCCCAATTTACTTCCAAATTGATGAAAGAACTCACGGAAAAATATGGGATCAAACATTGTAAGTCCTCTCCATACCATCCACAAGCCAATGGGCAAGTGGAATCTACAAATAAAGTTCTAGAAGCTATTCTGACCAAAACCATACACTTACATCATAAAGATTGGGAATATAGACTTCCAGAGGCTTTATGGGCATACAGGACTACATGGAGAAATACCACTGGTCATACTCCTTACGAACTGGTATTTGGCAAGCAAATTCTCCTTCCTATAGAATTTCAGATTCATACATTCCGCCTAGTAGCATAATTGGGTTTGGATTTGATTGAAGCACAGAAACAGAGAGTCATGCAACTAAATGAATTGGGAGAAATGAGGTAGGATGCTCTTCAAAGGACTATCCTTGTACAAAATCAACACAGCAAATGGCATGACAAATACATCAAGAAAAAGCATTTTCAACCAAGGGATTGGGCATTACTTTTCGATTCCAAATACAAAACTTTCAAAGGGAAACTTACAACAAGATGGTTGGGACCTTATGAAGTAGAAACTGTTTTTGATAATGGTTCTATCAGGATTAAAACCATAGATGATTCTCAGAATTCCTTTGTAGTAAATGGGCATCGATTGAAAGTGTACAACAAACCTTTGTCAAAAGATGATTTCTTACAGGAAGTGGCCAAGCAAATAGAACTAAAGATAGTGGGAGAGGAGTCTTCTCGTCCTGCTGATATTTGATCATTCATACTGTTTTAAAATTTTGTAAATAATAAATTTTTAGCAGAAAATAAAAAAAAATCAAATAATATAAAAAAAAAAAAAAGAAAAAAAAAACATTTATTTTCTTCTTTTTGGATATGTTGATGTTTTGTTTTCAGTTTTACAGGTTTTTCAAAGAAAGTACAGAACTGAATTTTATTACTCTCTCACAACAGGTAAGAAGGTAAGACTATTTTATTTCATGAGATTTTCTTATCAATATAACTGACTTGTTTTTGAATGAATAAATTTGAGCTTGTTTGCTCCCTTTGACTGCCCATTAAAGTATGAAAGGGGCATTTATCAGGAAGGATTATTCTTTATTAGACCCGGTGAATTATTATGGGAAAGAAACCCCCTTAAAGTCTTCTTTTAGCATTTCCTTAGACTCTCCAAACATGAGGAAGCAATGAGCATGTATTAACTTGGGCTCATAAAATCCACAAGTAAGTGATTACTGTTCCAAAAAATTATGTCTGCAAGATTTCTATCTGCACTCGCGTTGGATGATGTGGAATACATTAAGGTCCACCTTCCAACAAATCTCACTCCATCGACATCAGCACCCTATCTAGAGCAGAGATTAGAGATTATTTAGTACCCTGGGATCTACATGCCTCAATGGTAGATGTCCTTGCTAACAACCCTGGGAATACACCAATGTCTCTTGGTTGATAGATCCTACAGGTGAATCAACACCAAGACCTCTATTCATACCTATTAGGATGTGTTGTAGGTACCTTGAGGCCCATTGACATCACTGGTGGGTCATCTTGCATCGGTTAACGAAATTCATTAATGGCCGGTAATCCGATGATTTCTGTTTGTGTTCGACTCCAGAACATTCATTCACACAAATAAGAATTGTACCATGGGTAAAGCTTTGAAGTTGTTGAAGACATGATTTTAGTTGATCTTTTTCAAGACAGAACAAAAGCCAGGTTCAAGGATCATCATCAGATAATTTACTATTATAAACAAGAATTTTTTCTCAGCAGGATATTTTTGGTTCAAATTTCTCTGCAGATTCCTGATTGTTTCATCAGTACCAGTCAATACCAACATAGAATCCATCAGCTACAGTGATCATCAGAAATTCAAGAGCAATTACAATTTCCGTGCCCTTCAGATCCAGACTTGACTTCAAAAGAAAAAAACTCTACAGCAAGAATTGCATAACAAAGGGGATAGGTAATTTAACTCAGGTACGTTTAGTTCATGTTGATTTACTGTATTAATTTACATATTAATAGTTTGAACTAAGGATGCCTTGTTTACTCCATAATGTTTCATCATACCCATGACCTGTACCTAATGAACCAACCCACCTCGACATTTCATATCATGAAAATGCACAACATTACTGGAGCTGAGTTCGACATGAATCGCATATGATAACACTCTGCACTCATGTACGACTATCATCATTTTCCCACACACTATCGATCCCCACGACAATTCAAATGTTCTCCTATGATTTTTCTCCCGACTACTTCCTTCATCACATTCTCTTCCTTCGTCGCCCTCATCTAAATTTCGCTGCTCACCTATAGACCTTCCCTATGATATCAAGTGGAACCATGGTGGAAAATCTTCATGAACCGGAGACATATGCAGACTTAGAGGCCCTTCCGGAGTATGAGGCAACCAGAGACATTTTTTAGAAAGCAGGATGGGAGTCGTTTTTAAAGAAATTCGATGGATACAATGATTCAATTACACTTCAGTTCGCTCTGCATTTTCAGGGTGGGTTCACTAAAGTGGGCGAGCTCAAGTTCGAAGTCACAGAACAATTTATTTCAGAAGCAATTCAGCTGCCCACCACTGGTCAGAGATGGACAAAGGGTCAGCCTGTTGACAAGAATCTCTGCACGCAACTTCTGAAACCACAGTACTGGAAAATACAGTGGTCAGAGGGGACATCGCGGTCATGGTTAGAACCACAATGGGCTCAGTTGTTAGCCATCCTCCAATGTTACCTCACTTGTGAAGGACGGTATAAAATCGTATTTCCCTACCATGCCCGACTCCTGCTACATTTCAAAGGTAATCATCTGCTGAACATACCCTTCTTTCTGTTGAAAAGTTTAAAGAAAATGGCAGAACAGGTCTGAAAGGCCAAATATTTTCGAGGAAGTCTATTTCATTTTGGTCTTGTTAAGATATTGATTAAGTCTTCGCTATCCAAGAAACAAGAAACTTGGGATATGTTCGTTGTAAAAACCCTAGCCTCTGACAAGTCTAAAGATAGAAGTGTTAAGCCTGCTCCCCCACAGAAGAAGCTGAACTCTAGGAAAAAGAGGGTTAAAACCCCGACCAAAATCTGTGATGACCCTAAGAACCTACCAAATAGCACAATTGAAGCCAGTGCTGGAAACCCTGATCCAGAACATTCATTTGATGCCCATGGGTCTGATGGAGTGGAAACCAATTATGAAACTGTGAAGAACACTACTCCTACAGAGGAAAATGTTGAAATTCTGAATTCTTCCCTAGCTTTTGTGAACATTATTGACGTGGAGGAACTGGCAGATTTGACTGACAAACCTAGGAGAAATCCAAAACGAAAATGTAAAAGCATATTGTCAGATATGGATAACTCTGTGCCCAGTTACCCACCACAGGAGAGGTTAAAAAGTGTAGATGATCATGAGGAGGCTCCAGAGCCCTCTGAAATGACTTGGACTCTGTCCCAATTAATTTGAAAAGCCCGTAAAGTGGATCGGCAGGCTACTGCACCCAAAGGAATTGAGCAGAATGAGCCAATTCGAGTACCAACAGACACCCCTGCTCGGATACAAAGAGAGTTCACTCATGAACCTAGCCCAGTTAAAAATCCCGATCCAGTTGACACCTATGAACGAAGTCCAGATGAGTTCACTCTTGAACTCAGTCCATATCATAATTCTAATCCAATTGACACCCCTGCTCAAAGTCTAGACGAGTTTACTCATGCATCTAGTCCTCAAACACAGCCAGGACAAGATAAAACATTTGAAACCTACTGTGAAATTTCGTCCAGTAAATCCTTGAGACCAATGGTAGCCAGATTAGAAAGCAGGAATAACAGGTTGAAAGAGAAGCTACATGAGTACACTATGTTGGATCGACATATCAAAACAGAGAATGAACTCATGAAAGTTAGGGTAACTCATATCTTGTCCAAAATTGAAAGATTAAAATAGAAGAATAAGGGTCTTTTCCAAAGGAATAGGAAACTACAGAAGACTTCCAGAAATCATATTATAATCAACCGAGTCCTCAAGAAAGAAATCAGAAATATGAAGAAACATGAGAGGTTACTAATGTTGGTTGCAGCTGCTGCAATGCTCTGATTGCTATCAGTCTTTGACTTTTTTTTGTTGCCCGAGGACAGGAAAAGACTTAAGTTTGGGGGCATGTTGGTCTCCAGTTTTGACTATGTTTTGCCTACATCATATAAAAAAGACCTCCATTTCCATACCCAGTACCACCCCTTCTGGCCTTGTTATGACACATTTGACATCTCTTTACCACTAAATGGGGCTACTCAAGGTATTCTTACGTTTCAAGTTATTTTTATGTACTTTGATACTTTAAATTAATATCGAAACTAATGTGGCATGAGTTAGGTACTATTTCTATTTGAAACAGAATTTGCCAGTACCAGGTACCAACTCGCACCCAATGGAGATACGAACAAAGCTGCTAAAGATCCGCGTGATATGGCCAGTGTGGTAGACAGTGCGATTTACATGATGGATTGAGTCATCACTCATATGATGATTCAAGGCGAAATTATAGAACTGAGTTGTTAATAATTCATGACTCACACTTCGTGACACTGCATGTCATGAAGATGTGAAGACTATTTTGAACTGATTTTGAGTTATTTTCGGATCTGGGATCCGTTTGAATTAATGTATTTTTGTTTTAAACTATTTTTAAGGAGGATCTATAAAAACAGAGGATCGCTCCTAAGAAATGTTGGTTATGTTATGCTCTGATATACATTTATGCTAATACAATATGCTTATGCGTTATGTTACTTTGTTGTTATACGACTTAAGTTATTTTTCTGAGTAAATGGAGCGTGAAGCATGAACAGTGTTTGCATAGAATGATCTGAGTAGTTCTGGTTTTTCCTTTCGGCAATTGCACCTCTTGGTTGGGCCCTCCAATAGGTTCAAGTCGCTGCTTTTCTCTGTATTAGAGTTAGTTTATTTCAGTATCCTAGGATTTGCATGCATGATTAGCTTATTTGAGTTTGGGAATTAACTTGTTCAGATTCTTGCTTAATTATTCTTCAACTATATCGTTTCCATCATATTAATATCTTCTACGTTGATGAGTGTTGAAAGCATGGTTGATTCCTGTAGAATTTAAAGCATGAACTAGGTTTACTTTGTTTCCAGTTTTCAATCTGAACATAGATTAAATAGAATGCGAGTTTGAATTTACTTTGCTTTGGTTGGGATAGTTAGTTTACTTTGCTTTGGTTAGGATAGTTAGGTTACTCTGCTTTGTTAGGATAGTTAGGTTGCAATTGAATTAGAGGAATCTTCCAGTACCAGTAGGGTAAGTAGGATATTTCCTTATTTTTCCTGTGGATAGATTTAGATTTATTTTCGATGTTTAGATTAAAAGAATTTTAGGAAATAATATTTTTGTTATGGCTTAGATAGAAATAGTGATGATTAGATGATTAAAGATAGTGGTATATAGTCTTGTGGAATCACATTAGAATAGAAATAGAAGTACTTGCACTTAAGCACATAACTGTTCTCTTTTGATGAATTAAACAGGAAATGATGAGTTTCAAGGTAGTCATTAGGATTCAGTTTCTCAGAGTGAGTTTGTGTTTTCTTCTAAGAATAGTCTTTAGATAGGAATTAGAATCTTACCCGCACATACAGTGTAGTAGCTCTAAGTTCACTTACCCTGGTTTGACAATTTAGTGTTTTCAGGTCATTAAAATCTTTAATATAGCAGCCTGACAGGTTCCATAATACCAAGGTGCCATCTTGGCACAAGATCCCATTCTTAGGGAACTCTTCCCTGGCGTAACTTTGAGATAGACATGGTCTCATGTCTTTAACTCTCTGGGACTTCTCTTTCTATCAGTGTAACTTTTTTGTTTATCCTGAGAAATATTCATATTTTTCTTTATCTAAATCACTTGTTGTTCCATTTATTTTAGCATGTCGAGTCCGATGGTAATTTTGTCGACTGGATTACTCCAGCTAATTGGAATTTTTCATTGTCTACCTTAGAGGGCTTCAAAAGGGCTCATCTTCAAGGATTCTCAATAACTATTTTTGTAGGAAAAATCTACCAATGGTAGGTAGTCTTCCCACTTCTTTGGTTGATGCATTACATGCATTCTAATATCTGGTTTACTCTTTCTGTCTATCCATCAATTTGAGGGTGATAGGATATGTTGAGCAACAATTTAGTCTCAAAACCAAACATTAAGGATTTCCAAAATCTTGAAGTAAATTTGGTGTATCTATAAGATAAAATTTACCTAGGCATGCCATGCAGTCTGAATATCTCCTTCATGAATATGTTGGAAATATCTACCACCTTGCAAGTTGACTTGACAGGAACAAAGTGAGTAGACTTACTCAATTTTTCCACCACGACCGTGATGGCATCATTTTTCTTGGTCAATTTTGGTAATCCAGTGATGAAATCCATGGATATGGTTTCCCATTTCCATTCTGGAATGGGTAGGGGTTGTAAAAATCCTATTGGGTATCAGTGTTCTTCCTTAACTTGCTGGCATTCTAGGAACTTAGCTAGATAGTAAGCTATATATTCTTCAATCTAGGCCAATAGAATTGTTTCCTAGTGGACGTGATCATTTTTTGATATCCTCGGTGACTAGTATATGGTCTCTTATGTAGTTCATCCATTATGAACCTCTTCAAGTCATCACAGTTTGGAATATACAATTTGTTTATGTAGGTCAGCAGGTCTTCATCGAGCATCTGGTAGCCTTCATACTTTATCCCTGTAGGCTCTTGCCTTAGGTATGAGGTTACGATCTTGAAGAATGCATATGTTTCTTGTGCATTCCTGACTCTTTCCCTGACATATGTTTCACAAGTGCTTACCGCTTCTAGGTGAATCTTTTTTATACTTATACTAAAGGTATCGACCACTCTATTTTCCTTTCCTTTGATGTGTTTTATTTCGAAATCAAACTCACTAAGGAGATCCATCCACCTATCCTGCCTGGCATTGATTTTTGGTTGATCAAACAAGTGCCTCAACCCACAATGGTCTGTCATAAGCACAAATATCCTACCCAAGATTTAATGCCTCCACATTTTTAAAGAATGTATTATGGTAGCCAACTCTGGGTCATGGGTCACATAGTTGATTTCATGCTCATTCAATTTCCTAGACGCATAGAAAATTACATGTCCCTCTTGCATAAGGAATCCTCCAAGTCCTTCCTTGAAGGCATATGTACACATGAGGAAATCATTATCAGGGTTTGAAATATTTAGCATAGGTGCATGGGTCAGGAGGTATTTTAGTTCATGAAATCTTTCTTCACATTTTGATGTCCAAATGAATTTAACCCCCTTTTTCTGAAGGGCAGTGATTTGACAACCAATCTTGGAAAACCCTTTTATAAACCTTATATAGTATCCTATTAAGCCCATGAAGGATATGATATCAGATACATCCTTTGGGGTAGGCCATTCCATAATAGATCTGATCTTGTCAGGGTCTAATACCACCCCTTCTTTAGAAATAACATGGCCTAAGTAATAAACTTGCTTCTGGAAACATTCACACTTGCTAAACTTAGCATAGAGTTGATGCTCTCTTAGTACTTGAAGTATGAGTCTAAGATGTCCTTCGTCCTCCTCTCTGTTCTTGGAGTAGATTATGATATCATAAATGAAAACCAATACAAATTTGTCTAGAAATGTTTTGAGTACATTATTCATCAAGCACATAAAATTGGCGAGAGCATTGGTTAACCCAAATGGCACCACCACAAATTCATAGTGACCATACCTCATCCTGAAGGTTGTTTTGTGGATGTCTTCATCCTTAATTCGGAATTGATGGTATCCAGACCTTAATTCAATCTTTGAGAAAATGGAAGAACCTCCCAATTGGTCGAACAAGTAATCGATTCTTGGTAAGGGGTACTTGTTCTTTATGGTTGTCTTATTGAGTTGCCTATAATCCATGCACAGTCAAAGTGTGCCATATTTATTTTTCACAAAAAATATGGGTGCTCCCCACGGAGATACACTGGGTCAAATGTAGCCTTTTTCCATCATCTCCTTTAACTGTAGCTTGAGCTCAACCATCTCTGGCATACTCATCCTATAGGGAATTCTAGATGTTGGCACTGCTCCTGGTGCAAGTTCTATCGAGAAATCAATGTCCCTTATCGGAGGTAGACCTGGTACCTCTTATGGGAACATGTCTTTGTATTATCTTAATATGGTGTGGTCCTCTAGGTTCGATTTTTCATCCTCAATAGATTCCAACACCTGTATTTCATATAAAGGACACCCCTTTATGCAATACTTTTTCATTTGAAGTGTTGATATTTGTCTCATTGAGATAGGCTTTTGAATCCCTTGGAGGGTTATCTTTCTCCCTTCTTCATTTACACATTCTAAAGTTTTATGATAACAGTCCAACTTAGTTTTATAAGAATCCAACCAATCCATACCAATCAACAAGTCATAAGATCCCAAGGGGAGTATGTTAAGGGTCACTCAGGTGGGTAATCCAACCATGATGAATTGGGAAGATGGAATGACCTCTACTACTTTTCTTTTGGTCCCAATGGCTAGTTGTACCAACCATGGATTAACATGTCTAACTGGTTGCAGTTTACACTTACCAACAGTCTGAGGGGCCACATAACTCAAATTAGAATCAAGGTCAATTAAAATAGAAACTAGATGGTTGGAAATCATACCTTCCATCTCCACCACTGAAGCTTGGTGGTCATTTTGATTATTTTCCAAGGCTGCATAAATTCATGGCATGTTCCTATCCACACCATTGATGGTGGTAGCTTCTTGGATATTGTACACTCTCCTAATGTTTTGTTTCCTATGTGGAGAATCCCTGAGCCGATGATATTCTCCACAACCCCAAAATTTTAAGGCTTCTTTCTTTGGGTTATCAGTCTTTCCTAGGACTGCCTCAAAAGGTTTATTTCCACTCTGAGAGAGGAAATTTTGTTGATACACACTTCTAGTAGGATGGTTCATCCTAGAACCTTTCCCATAGTACTTAAATCTTAAGGATTTAAACCCCTTCTTCTTGAATCTCGAACTACTCTTCTTCTTCCAGTCCTCGTGAGATCCTATCTTACTCCCGAACTGTTCATAACAATACCTCGCTTTTTAGATAGTTTCTTCTAAGGTATTTGGTTTTTCAAACTCAATCCTATCCTGGTAGGTTTGAGGTAACCAAGTAATAAATAGTTTCATTTTTATCTTTTCATCCTTTATGTAAGGTACATACCTCAGTAGTTCAAGGAATTTATTGACAGATTCATCTATGGTGAGTTGCCCCAGCATGAGTTCATAGAACTCCTTAGTCTTCCCATCCATGTATTTCTCTAACAGATACTACTTCGTAAAGTATTTATCGAATTGTTTCCATGACAAGTCCTTCTCATGGAATCCTTTTACATTCCTAAGGTCTTGTGACCAAATGGAAGCCTTTCCATTCAGGTTGAAGATGGTTATTCAACCCTTCAAGGTTTCAGAGTAGTCATGGACTCTGAAGTACTTCTTTAAACCAAGCAGCCAAGCTTCAACCTCTTCTCCTTTCTTAATCTCTCCATAGAAAGAGGGTGGTTTGGAATTCTTGAACTATTCAGGATCACGACTTTTGGAATTCTTTCGCTTCTTTCCTTTCCCTTGAGAATGTGAGCTATTTTTGCTACTAGAAGATCCCTCGGAGTTGCCAAATTCATTTCCAGAGGACTCTCCCGATGAGTGTCACATGGCTCTAGGTTGGGCCTTCTTCGAGGTACTTATTGTAGTGTGGTCACTTATGGGGCCATGTTGTTGGATCTCTGGTGGACTTTGACTTCTCTTCACATGACGTCAGTCCACATGACTAGTTGTGGGTTCATGTTTCAACTGCCTCTGTATTTTGGATAAGCTCTCTAGCAAGACTGCATTAACTTTTTATTTTATTTTCCCCTTTATCAATCTCTCGTTGTCATCCTTGCAACTCTATAATTCATCCCTGAGGCTCCTTATAGTTTCATCCAGATCCGGAGGGGTTTCCACCACCCTCCTTTTGTCACATTCTTTGTCTCTATTGTGGGAGCCATTTTCCACTTCATAAAACATCACCATCCTTTAGACTTGAAGTTTTCCCATGATTTACTGACTGCTTGAGTGTTGAAAAAACACTTGTTATACAATATTCTATCAGTTTATGGACAATACGTCTATTATTTTATGGACAAGACATAGTTTATATTTCTTTAAATGCACACACACAGTAGAAATTTTTATTCTTTTCTTCAATAAGAGTTTAACCAGAATCTTTAAGAAAGAGGTAAGATAGGGTGTCACTCTTAAAAGTATTCTAAATATGGTTTTTAAGTGACTCATCCATGAGCCCAATAAGGCCAAGTGTTGTAACCATGCTCTGATACCAATTTGTAAGACACCCATGGTGGGGCGTAAAAATTTTGTTCTCCTTAACTAATCAAATCCTCTATCCATAGTCTCTGTTTTCTAAATCGGGGCATATCCCCTCCTTCTTCAGTGACCATCACATATGACCATGGGTTATGACCGAAAACCAAGGCCATAGATGCCTACTCCGGTTCTTCGGAACTCCGGGCTTTGGGATCTTTTGATTCATCACATGCCAATTCCTCTTAACTCTGAAGTGGAAAATTTTTGAACTAGTGTGAAGGGATCAAAAGTCCCTACTCTCCCTCAATATCAATGAACCTCAATGACTTTGGGCCTCTAGGATTTGGTGGAATTCGAAGCACCTCCTTGCAAAAAATATGGAGTACTAATCCTCAAAAGTGCACCATCTGACGCCACATTTCCTCAGGGAGGTCGACGATCCTGATTCACTCTAGAACTTCGGCATTCAAGAGCTTCAGGAATTTCTACAGCCTTTTTCTCCGAGAGAGTTTTATTCCAGAGTCAAGGATCATGCACCACACATCCTTCCAGATCAATGGTCTTGGTTTACTTAGAGACTTCGGTGTTTGAGAGTTTCTACCTCTCCACACTCGCTTTCTCCCAAAGTGATTTCACCCAAAGTTAATGGTCTATCAAAACGTGTCTCCCATGAATCAACGACTACAAATCACTTCGGTTATTTGGGCTTCGCGAGTTTTGAATACTCCAATTCCTTTATCCTCCGATGTAGCTACCTCCCGAAATGGAATATCTACTGACACTTGTCCTCAGTTGATGGACGAATCAGATGAACTCTGACTCTCCAACCCTCGGGAGTTCTTGTTCAACATATCCCCCTTTTCTCCCAGAGTGATTTCACATGAAGTCGATGATCTGCTGACATGTGTCCTTTATCTCAGATTGATGATACAGAAGGCCTCCATTACTCTGCGGATTTCCAAATGAAATCATAACTATCCACCCAACAACCTTTCTAGGTATAATGGTCATGATCCGACCAATACTGATGTGCTCTCCAATCAACGGTTCATAGTGATTATGGGGCCCCAATGTGCACACTCTTTATCAAATATATCAACCTCCACAATATGAAAATTACTCTGCCAACTCGGTGTAATCGGAGTCATTGATCTTCCAGCCCGATGAGATCAACGACATTGGTGAATTGCAAGATGAAAACTAGCACGTCCACTAATTTCACCTTCATGCTCTACAATGATTTCCCTCCATTGATCTTTGTTCATACATCAACGGTTCACTATGATTGTGGGGTCCAACCTCCACAATATGGAAATTTCTCGCCTGACTTTAGTCTAACCTTAGTCATTGATATTCCAGCCTGACAAGATCAATGACGTTGGTAAATTGCAGGTTGCAAACTAGTGCATCTCCTAATTTCACCTTCGTGCTCGGCATTTTTTCCCACCATCGATATTCATTCACAGATCGAAGGTTCACAGTGATTTTAGGGCCCAACCTCCACAATCTATAAAGTGCTCGCCCGACTCTAGTCTAGCCGGAATCGTTGATCTTCCAGCCTGACGATCAACGATGTTGGTGAATTGCAGGCTGCAAACTAGTGTGTCTACTAATTTCACCTCCGCGCTCTGCAATGATTCCCAACCATCAATTTAATCGAGAGGATGGTGTTTGATTTGTTAAATCTAGTGGGTATTGGAGTCTATCTGACAACTAGGATGGTTTCTCCTCCATTTATATGACTCGGATCCATCTTCGCTATCAGATTCTTAAGTCATCTACAGTTCTTGTTTCTCCGGTAGTTCAGGTAACTTGACTATCATGGAATTTGACATCTTAGACCTTTGAGCTCCTGAGGTTCTGAAACTTTCATGAGCTAACTCATTTAGCATAGGGTTCCTATACCCAAGTCACATGGAACTTCAGATGACTCTTGGGCTATTAACTCTACTCTTAGTCGGGTTTTTAGTTAAGAACTTAGGCGCAAGTTCAAAATATTTTAGACTAATGGTCTGAAGGGAATGCCTCCCTAACTCGTAGAACTTTAATATCTAAAAAAGGGTAAGGTAAACTCATGAGGTTACCGAAATGGTATCAGTACCAAGAGGTTTGCTCTGATTCTGGAACTGTGTCGTAATTCCCTAGGGAAATGCCTTCGAGGAATTAAACTGGAGCATATTGGAAAATCAAGAAGAAGCATAAGCTCTCAAGGGGACAAATGCATACTCATAACTTAATAATTTCAATAGAGAAATCATTTATAGACACATAAATACCTGCATGCATCCATTATTTCCAATTCAAATCACACAACATGAAAACACTTATCAAAACTTTAAGGCACGATGTGACTGCTGAAAGGGGTCCTCATTTCCACCAAAACATAGGCTTAGTCACTCCTAATGGCTTTACCACTGGCCACCCCTGAGCTTAGACCATGATGCTTTGAGATTCAATCTTTTTCTTCCATCTCAACAAAAGTTAGGGATGAAGGTTACTCTCCTTCTCCTAATACAGAAATAGATAAGTATGAAGGTTACTCTTTTTCTCCTGGCTCAGTATGTATTTTTTGGGATCAGAACTCGCTCCCATTTTTTTTTCTCAGTTCTTCCTTGGACCCAAGAGATTAGTCTCTCATCTATGCACTCTTCGCAGGCCTTCCTCTACCCACCACACTTCCTTTCTTTCCTTCCTCAGCAAGATTGCGTGTGGCTGGAATTCCTAGTCCATGGTAAGGTCTGGAAGCCTTACATATGGGCGATCTTCCCCATCCCCTCATTAAATATTGAGGAGGTCTTCCCACCTACCAGTCTGACTGTAATTCATTCTTGGGTCAGAGAGTTGTTTTGATATTGAGCAATTAAATCCATTAAAGTACTGGTTCAGTGGAGGTTAATGCAACCATTCCTAGTCCCCTCCACCACCTTTTCATAGCATTTGTGGTCTCTTCTTAGCACATCCCCTTTCCAGGAGTCATGCAACACATATCCATTTTCTATTAAAATAATAGAATTTACATTCATTGACCTTTTATACATAGGTCCATTAAATCAAACATTCACACCTTTGAGTTTTCCATAGTTCCTTAGATAATATAGTTATAATAACAAACTCGGGGAAACAAGGTGTTACAAATATATTTCATCCCATGCTATTCGGTTTGAATTTTTATATACATCAGTGAATTTAGAAATGAATGCCATCAATAAATTTGTTCTTTACAATGCAAAGGAAATGTGACTATGGGTCGCATTGTATGAAGATAAAAGAAGGAAATGGGACAGTGACAAGAAATAATTCAAATGGTTGAATGGTAGAAGCATGCCTTATTTTTATCATATAAAATAAAATATAACAAAATATTTCCCAACTATTGGGTGGCTAACCATATACAAAAACAATATGTGGTGTTTGGTCGTAACCCACTTGAGAAGATCTGGATGCACTAAACATAGGGATCGGGTGCAACAACTCTGTAACAACCTCTCTGAGTACCACATTGTATTTATAATATTGCACATTTTAATTTTAACATGTATTATGTTTTTATCAATGCTTCAAGTATTAGACATATGACATTGTCCTTTGTTCGCATTTTTACAGGTGCGTTTGTTCCCATCTATGTGGGCATATGGACATCATTTTCACACCGATTGTGTTGATGATGAACAAATCACACGAGATGGTGGAGTGGAGGTCGAGTTTGACCAATCTATTCGTGTTATCCACTGTGATCAAAACCTGATAGAGGGTGAGTTAGGTTACATTGGAAAGATACAAGAGATCATGCAAGTGGAATTCTCATCGTTTCAATGTGTTATTTTTTGTTGCAAGTGGTGGGATACCTTCAACTGGAGAAATATAAAGGAATATCGTGATAGTGGGCTAATATGTAGTAACTCTAAAAAAATGTGGGTGGAAAGTAACAAGCCTTATGTTTTCCCAAAACATTGCAACCAAGTGTTTTTTACGGTGGTTAGTACTAAGACATGATCTGAGATATAAACATGTTTTTGAGAACAATAATGTTACAATGCCAAGCAAGGAAGATATTGAGGGTGATGGAAATGAAGACTGATTTGTAAATGATTTCTTGGACATTTATATTGTGAATGTGTTGTTTTATTATGGGTCTATATGATGGACAATTATGTTTTTTTTTTTCTACATTTTATAATTATGCTCGTTATGAAAAGTTAACAACCATTTGCAACCACCATATTGAAAATACATTAAATTGAGATATCACAAATTTGGTGGGGTTCAATAGTAAAGATTTATTTTAAATTATATTTTCTTTAACAAAAAATGAAGATATTAAAAAATATTCAAACCTTAAAAGTTTTATTGTTTGAAAAAATCTAAATTCACATAAATATATACTTACTTTGATGGAACTGCTAAGGACAATTCCAACAAAATAACTTTGTACAACATCTATGAGTTATGGAATCACACTTGTGGTGTTGGCATTACTAACTTTGATGGCATTCCCCACCTCAATTACTGCAACTATCATGGCCTTCAAATATTCCACTCTATCATTTAGTTTTATCATCATATAAACTTATATTAATCATTCTTTTTACATTCTCTTTTAAATAAGTGTCAATATAGGAAGGACATGGAAATTCTAAAAGAGTCCTTTTCTAGAGCCTAGTCAGAATTAAGGAAAATTTTAATGATCGATACTTATCTAAACGTATAGAAACCTTTGTATATTTTACTAATTCTTAAAATACTAATTATAAAATGTTGGGTGATATTATTTTTTAATAAAAGATTCATAAATTTTGTATTAAAGTAAACAATTGTGAAACCATTTCATCAAAAGTATATAGATAAAAATGTATTATTATTCTCTATATCTAGTATTTTAAATTTAATTGAATAAATTTCATATATTATAATAGTTGGATAATATAAATTAATAAAATCTTTGGAAAAATTAAATATTAATAAAATATAATAATTGTGATTTTGGTAAACAATTATATTATAACTTTCTCTTGTAATATTTGAATAATAAGAATTTAAAAAAATAGCATTATCATTACATCTTCATCATTATTATTAGTGAATAATTATGTTATAATGTTTTTATTATAATATATGAAAAAGACATAAATATTCAAATCAGAATCATTTCGCTCATCATATTTAAGTATTTTTGTTTCTAAGCACGTTTAATTAACATATTGTATTTTGTTGGACAACAAATAATTTGCCTTGAAGAACAATTAAACATTATATGGCATTAATAGGTATAACTTTTTGCAATCACAATACAAAGTAAATGCTTTCATAAAAGTAAAGTTAAACATTATATGACAACTGTAAATTTAAATAACAGATACATATCAAATTTCACTTAAAAATGGAGAAATCATTAACAATGTCCATGATTAGCATACTTATAATACATTTTATAAATCAAACAACAACAACAACCACACAATTATATGAAAAACATAATATACATGAACGATATAAATATAAATATAGATTTCAAACATACATCTCGTTGGACGTTTCTGGGCTGACCCGGGTTCTCAAGTCAAATCAAGGATAACTTTAAGGATGGGAATTTATATTAAAATGTAGAAACATGAGCTAATATTACTAGTCCTTAATATGAAAAATTTAAAATGTTTGACGATAGTTTTGTAAAAATATTCAAATTTGTAAGGATTTTATATAGTTTCTATAAATTTTTGGCTATTTTTACGGTAAAATAATTTTATTCTAAGGAATTTGGGCGAAACGTTTTTAGAAAAAATGGAAATTGGCAAATCATTTTTGGGGAAAAAACATGGAAAATCATCCCATTTGTGAAATTTAGCCCCTAAAATCATTTGTGAGTCAAATATAAAAAAATCAATATACATGTCAATCAATACCACTACTAGTTAGGTCCACCACTAAATCCAAGTGCATCAGTATCTCTTCTACCAGAGGTAGATCCTCTATCAAGAGAAACTATCTCATAAACAAATGTTGACAAAATTGAAATATCAAATGTCTCTCTATCAATATCATGAATATGTGAAATAGTACCCGATGTGAACATAGTGTCCAAAGAATCAAAATATTGTGACACATGTGGAGGAAGAGTAGGAGGAGGGAGATCAGTGGATGATGACACATGTGGATAAAGAAATACAAGGATCAATGGATGGTGACACAAGTGCAGGAGGAGGAGGATCAATAGAATATGGTGATCCATGTGGAGGAGAAGCAAGAGGATGAGGAAGGGGAGGAGGATTGGGCATGGATGCAGGTTCATATACATGTGGAGGGGAAACAGGAGGAGCAGGAGGAGGAGGAGGGGGATCGAGCATGGATGTAGGTTCATACATATGTGAATGGGAATAATGAGGAGGAGGACCATGTGGTGGAGTAGAGAATGTGGATGGCTCTGCTGATGAGATAGATGTATTGGGATCATGAGAAACACCCCTCAACGTCTCAATGAGGTTGATGACATCAACAATATGATTCATCAACATTGTCCTGTCATGAGGACAAATCCTCCATATAGTAGAGAGATCATAAACACATAATATGTCTCTAATTGGTGTGGGTACCACTCTATGATTAGTCATGACACTACATAGCTTACCTTCCACCTCTATCTAGAGTTTTTGATCCATCCTGCATGGAATGTGGGGTCTTTGTAATGGATCTTGGTCCTCTTCCTCATCCATCACCTCATCCTTATGTTCGAGAGGCTCATCCCCAATATATGTTCCAATATCTACAAAACAATAGATGATAATAATAAGATAATTGAAACTAAATGTTACAATAAATTACATGTGCATTAAATAAGACATTAAAATATGCAAATCGATTGATCAAACCATAAAATTAATATTATCTCTCTCATCTTGTGGCTCCTCTGTTATAAATCGAATGTTTGGAAATCCACTCCAATCCATCCCCGCATACAGGTACTCTGCAATATCAAGGATAGAATTTTCCACGCTATCCAATAAATAATATACCTCTCTATCGATTGGAGAAATGGGAAATGTGTACTAGCCCCTCTTGGGAATCAACTACCCCTACATGCACACATGTGCATCAAACATATGCCTAGCAGGAAAGTGGGGTACTATTGGTCGAGTGGCATGATCCCTCTCACAAAATAGTGTATATAACTTTGATGCAAATAGGAATAATATCGTCTCAGAAGAAACAATGCAATCGTGATATATTGCACGAAAAAATTGTCTAAAAAAAGCATCTGACCACCTAATCAATTGGGGCTTGATGCAAACCCCCAACCCTCAGATCGAGGTCCGCACAGGATCTTTCAATTTTGATCCCTTAGAGTCAGACTGGCTCTTTTATTTCCTCTTGAAAATTCTTTACACACACAACAATAATATTTTTCCACAGGTCCTTATGAGTATGCCCGTGTGAACCAACACAAAGCACTACTCAACTCCCCTGACTACAATAAAATGATAGCTCCCTTTTTTCCTTATCGGGACTTTCCTTTTCGGGACTTCGGGGTTCGCGATTTCGCGAATCTTGTTGTCAAGGTTCTCGACCTTTCCACCCTCTGAAACCCGAAATGTCGATTTTTCTGAAATGCTTGGTCACATATTCCTACACAGATATATCACATTTCGTGACTTCAGGAGTTCCGGAACAAGGAATCCCGACCTCTTGTCACCGCAACTGCTAAAATTCCAAAACCCAAAATGTTCAACAAAAGACTGGCTTCTATCATAACTTTTCACCTTTTCGGGGTTTCAGACTTCGCAATTTGGCAAGTCCTAATGTAAGTCTTCCACTCCCTAACCTCCACAAACCCCAAACTCCAAAACAATATCTCCAACGGGATCAATGGCTATAAGTCTCCCTTCGATCTAACAACCCACATGATTTCAGACTTTCGGGTACCGGGAGTCCAAGACTCTCGATCCAAGAACACTATCCTCTCGGTTTCCTGAACCCCGAAACACTGAATTGTTGAAACATCGCTTCACACTATTTTGCGTTTCACAATTTCAGGGGTTCTCATGTGAAGTGCCCGAATTCCTGTCAACGGGAATGCTGAAATCCTGATTCCCAAAATGTCAAAATACCACTTCACAATATTCTAGATATCGCAAATTCAAAATTCTAAATGCAAGGGCCCAAGCTCCTTGTCCTCCGAACTTCCAGTATTTTGAATCCCGAAATGCCGAAATGATTTTATTTTCCCCGAGATTTCACGAACCGGGAGTTCAAAAATCTCGATTCCAAATCACTATCTCCTCGAGATCCTGGATCCCAAAATGCTGAAACACCAAAATGCTCCCCAAAAGGTATTCACATTTCATGATTTCGGAACTTCTAATGTGGAGCACTCTACTCCTTGTCAACAGGAATGTTGAAATGTTGATTCCCAAAATTCCGAAATTCATCCTAGACTATTCTTTTCATGATTTAGGAGTTAGAGTGACCAAGGGTTTTGGATTACACTCCGGACTCACAAATCTCGAATTTCTGAAATAATCTGATGCTCCAGCGGATCACGATCAATGGTCCACGTTGACTCCTATTACCAGAGTGATGGATTCGTACCTCCTTATCCACCTTGTAAATTCTCTAGATCTTATGGTTCTCGTGACTTCGAGAGTTCTCCTTGGAGAATTTCGACCGTTCAATTTCCTCCTTGACAACTCCTTCGAAATGAACCGGTATTCTTATACTGGAACTCAAATCCTGCGAAGTGACTTTAAATCCCCCCTTTGAACACTTCAAAGGTGTTAACCCTTCTGATCTTTCTTTGGTGAATTCAAATCACAAAAGAACTCCTGTGCGCACTCCTTGCGGCAATGTGTCAAATATTTCTGGGTATTTGGTCTCTTCAACTATGTGTTGCCTCGACAACAGTGGTCCTTCAATCCTTCCCTTAGATAATAAGTTCTAAGACTTCCAACAGCCTGCGCACTCCTTGAATGGATTATGTTCTTCTCTTGCACTTCTACTGAAATGAGAACAACGGTATCCCTCTTGAGCTTTCAGAGATAAGCTCTAAGCCTTCATCAACACACTCCTTGCAGATGTTTCACTGCACTCCTTGCAAGAACTTCTCACTCAGGAAGCGAAACAATTGAAACTCATTCTCTTTCTCTCTCAAAATTTAAACATGAAAACATGAAAACATACATTCACATACAACATAATAACAAATGTATGACAGAGAGAGTAAGAAACTGTAAGCAGACCATTCAACATGTACAAACAGAAAATATCATAACACCATGAATCTGAATTAAGGCTTCATATATTAATTCAAAGCTCCTGTACATGAGTTCCTCTCTACAACCGTCTGCTACAACTCTCCTCTTCTCTATGCTAATGTGATTAATTGATCTAACTCTGATTGATACAATGATACAAAGATGAGGGTGTCTATAGTCGTTTTCCCTCCTGTTCCTAAATCTGTCTAATCTGGAATTTAAATCTACCTACTTTCATTAACTATGCATAACTGCCTTTTACATTGACAGATGAGAGCAAATCTCTCATGATATTTTTACATCCTCCAAGATATAAATGCAAGGTACGCCTTATAGCTATTACATTAATGCTTCAAAAACATTTCCAAAACGTGTAAAATGTATGTTGCACTTTCCAGCTGTCTTCTGCCTTCATGCTCGCTTGGCTGGCTGCTTTTGATTCTCCTGCATCATACTCCCTTGCTTGAAAATTTTCATGAACTCCTTTTCATAAGCTCTTGCACGGTATGTCCATGCTTCTGAATTTCTTCTTCATCCTCCCAACTGGCATCCTCAACTAGATGTCCCTTCCATTTGACCAAGTATTCAAAATAGTCTTTTCTCTTGGTCCTCTTGCTGATTCTCTTGTCAATTATACTTTCCATCTGTGGTTTTTTAGCTACAGGCATTTGTTTAGTCCACTGAACCTCTGTTTGTTCACTATCTTCCCCTGATTCTTCAGCTTTGTAAGGGTACAAATCTAATATGTTGAATATCGGTGAAATTCCAATCCCATCGGGTAATTCAATCTCATATTCATTTGACCCAAATTTCTTCATGACTCTGCATGGTCCAATCTTCTTCATTTTCAGTTTGTTATATGTTCCCCTTGGGAACCTTTCTTTCCTCATATGTGCAAGAATCAGATCACCAACTTCAAACTGAAGTTCTCTCCTGTGTTGATCTGCTCTGTGTTTATACTCTTGGCTCGAGTTTTGTAGTCGTTGCTTCACTTGGCTGTGAAGTTCCTTCATTGCCTGTGCAAAATCCTCTACACTAGCACTTCTAGTTTCATTCTATTCTGAATCCTTCAATTCTAAATCTCCCCTTGGCTGCATTCCATATACAATTTGGAATGGGCTCTGTCCTGTGCTTTTGTTGAGTGAATCATTGTAAGAAAATTCCACCTGTGGAAGAATGTGATCCCACTGACTATTGTGTTCAGTCACTAGGCTCCTTAGCAAATCTCCCAAGCTTCTGTTCACAACTTTTGTCTGCCCATCCATCTGAGAATGATATGTTGAGCTAAATGAAAATATTTTCCCCATCTTCTTCCATAAAGTTCTCCAGAAATTTCCAACAAACTTGGTATCTCAATCTGAAACTATACTTCTTGGCAAGCCATGAACTCTGACAACTTCCTTGAAAAATAGGTTTGCAATATGAGTTGCATCGCCGGTTTTCTGGCAAGGTATAAAATGTGCCATTTTTGAAAATCTGTCTACCACCACAAAGATTGAATCAAATCCTCTTTGCGTTCTTGGTATCCCTAATACAAAATCCATGCTTACGTCATCCCACGGCCTCTCAGGTATGGGTAATGGTTGGTATAACCCTGTGTTTTGTCTTTTTCCTTTTGTGTGCTGACAAATTCTACATCTGTCCACAAATCTCTTGACATTTGTCGTCATTCGTGGCCAAAAATATGAGCCATTTAATTTCAAGAATGTTTTGTCATGACCGAAACGTCCGACCAATCCTCCACTATGTTTTTCTTTCAACAGATTCTCCCTCATGGAGCATTTTGGAATACATAATTGATTTCCCCTAAATAATAATCCATCCTGGATCATATATTCAATCAATTGGATTATTTCCCTGAGAATTGGATTCTCAGATGCCTCATACGCCTCCCTAAAATCTGGGTCATCCTTGTACATTTCTTTGAGGTTATCAAAACCCAAAGTTTTGACTCTGAATTCCTGCATCAACAAACATTTCCTGCACAAAGCATCAACAACTTTGTTAGCAGTTCCAGAAATATGTTTAATTACAAAATTAAAATTATGCATATATTCAACCCATTTTGCATGCTTTTGGTTCAACTTTTTCTGTTGAGTCACGAATTGTAAGGAATAATTATCACTGTACAAAACAAACTCTTTAGGAACCAAATAATGTCTCCATTTCTTCAACACTTGTATGACTGCATAGAATTCCTTGTCATATGTCGAGTATTTGACCTTTGCTTCATTCAATTTCTCACTGAAGTATGCGATAGACCTGTCGTCTTGGCTCAAGACTACTCCTGTTGAAACTTTTTTCTGCTTCCTCCATCCAATGAAAAGATTTGTGTCTTCTCTTCACCGTGTCCATCATCGGTGTGCTAATTCCACTAAAATTTCGGATGAATTTCCTATAGAAACTAGATAATCCATGGAATCTTTGAACCTCAAATACACTTTTCGATGATGGCCAATTCTTAATCGCATCTACCTTATCCGGATCCATTTTCATCTCATTTGCAAAGATAACAAAAACCAAGTAAATGAGTTATGTCCTCATAAATGTTGATTTCTTCATGTTTATCAGCAATTTCTCTTGCTGCAATCTCCTCATCATTGTAGCTAAATGCTTCAAGTGTTCTGCTTCTATCTTACTAAAAATCAATATATCATCAAGATATACGAAAACGAATTTTCCTATGAAATCCTTCAGGACTTCATTCATCAATCTCATGAAAGTACTGGGTGCATTTGTTAAGCCAAATGGCATAACAAGCCATTCATACAACCCCTCATTCATCTTGAATGTTGTCTTCCATTCATCACCTTCTCTCATTCGGATTTGATGATATCTTCTTTTCAAATCAAACTTTGAAAAAAACTTTGCTCCACTCAAGCAATCCATCAAATCATCCATCCTTGGTAATGGAAATCTATATCTGATGGTAATCTTGTTGATTACCCTTGAGTCTGTGCACATCCTCCAGCCTCCATCTTTCTTTGGGCTGAGAACTGTTGGAACAACACATGGACTCAAGCTCTCTCTAACCAATCCTTTATCCATTAAATCCTAGACCTGTCTCTTGACTTATTCATTCTCCTGCGGCATCAACCTGTACGTTTCTTTGTTCGGTAAACTAGCTTGAGGTATAATATTGATGTGATGACTTATACTTTTGATCGGTGGCAACGAACGAGGTAGTTCATCCACTACTATATCAACAAACTCTTCCAACAACTTCTGGATTTCCTCTGGCAAATCATCCACTCTTGTACTAGTTAAAACAATTCTAGGCTTTCTGACCACAATAAATTGTGTATCTTCCTTCTTCTTAACCTCCTTAAGAAGTTCCTTACCACTCATGACAAGTACAGTGTTGCTTACTTCTGGTTTTGTTTCTTTATCCTTAATCGAAAACAACATGTGATTTCTTCCACTCTTCTCCAGGGTGTATGTGTTCTTCCCCCCATCATGAATTACATTTATGTCATATTGCCATGGTCTACCCAACAATAGGTGACAAACATCCATGGGAATGACATCACATAGTATTTCATCCTTATATCCTCCTATTTTAAATTCAACTAAACATTGGTTAGTGAAATTTACCTGATGTCCTTTTTGTAACCACGAAACTCTGTATGGGCATGGATGTTCAATAGTCTCCAGCTCCAGCTTTTCTACCATCTCTGTAGAAATGAGATTTTCTGTGATACCACTGTCCACGATGACTTTGCATACCCTATCTTTGGTCTTGCAAGCAGTCCAAAAAAGTCTATTCCTTTGGGCTAGGTTCTCTGCCTCCTTCTCTAGCGTTAAGAGAACTTTTCTCATCATTAGTGGTATTCTTCCCTCAGCATCTTCTGCCTCAACATTCTGTCCTTTTGCTTCAGCAATGTGAGTTTCACCACCTTCTTTCTTTCTATATGGACATTCATAGGATTTGTGTCCATTTTTTTCCGCAGGTAAAGCATTTTATTTCTCCACCTCTTCCTCTTCCTCTGGTTCGAGGAAAAGTATTTCTATCAGCATACTATCCTCTCTGTGAGCTTCCACCTCTCTCAGTTTGAGTTTGAGGTTTCTTCCACTCTTATTTAGGTTTCTGATTCTTGTCTTGGGCAATTGTTTTGCCTCTAGCTTGACTTCTGCCTCAGCCTCTCTGACATTTCTTTCGGCTCAACTTCTCTTCATCTTTCAGAGCCATCTGATAAGCATCTTCTACATTCCTAAGGGTCATCATGCTCATATCGTCCTAAATGTCGTATCTTAGACCATTCATATACCTGGCAACTTTTTCATCATCACTTTCCCGATGACCTGCCCTAATGTTTATCTTGTAGAATTCCTCAGTGTATTCTTTCACTGAACTCAACTTCTATCTCAAGTTCTGCATCCTCCAAAACAGAGTGATTTGATAATCCTTGGGTATGAATTTTTCCTTCATCTTCACAACCATTCTATCCCAAATTTTGAGTTTTTTCTTTCCTTTGCAGCGTCTGTCAGCCTGCAGTTCATCCCACCATAATGTTGCATTCCCTTTAAGTCTTGTGACAATGTGCTTAACCTTATTGTCTTCCTCAACATCCTCATAGTCAAAATATTTACCCAGAGCTCTAATCCAGTCTAGAAGCTCTTCAACGTCCAAGTTTCCCTCATACATGGGAATCTCCATTTTTTCCCTGGCACCTATCCTTGCAACAGCCCTAAATAGGCGTTCATCTTCTGCAAATTATTCTCCTTCATTTCTAGCTTCATTTTCAATTTCATCCTCGCTAACATCCCTAGTGTTGACTATGCGCCTCTGTACTGTCTCCATGGCATCAAGCCTAGGACGTAGTTCACGCATTTCTCTTTCCACTGCTAGATCAGGAATTGGTCTGTCTCTTCTTCTCAGTGGCATGGCTGCAAATATTTTCTTCCTTCCTCTGCTACAAAAAACAAAGAAATTTTTCTGTGCTCTGATACCACAATTGACGCAGACCCCCAACCCTCAGATCAACGTCTACATAAGATCTTTCAATTTTGGCCCCTTAGAGTCAAACTGGCTCTTTTATTTCCTCTCGTAAATGCTTTACACACACAACAATAATACTTTTCCACAGGTCCTTATGAGTATGCCTGTGTGAACCAACACAAAGCACCACTCAACTCCCCTGACTACAATAAAATGATCGCTCCTTTTTTAGCTTATCGGGACTTCAGGGTTCATGATTTCATGAATCCTTTTGTCAAGGTTCTCGACCTTTCCACCTTCCAAAACCAAAAATGTCAATTTTCCTGAAATGATTGGTCACATCTTCCTACACAGCTATATCATGTTTCGTGACTTCGGCAGTTTCAGAACTAGGAATCCCAACCTCTTGTCTTCGCAACTGCTAAAATGACGAAACACGAAACGTTCAGCAAAAGATTGGCTTCTATTGTAACATGTCACCTTTTCGGGGTTTCAGAATTCATGATTTCACGAGTCCTGATGTAAGGCTTCCACTCCCTAACCTCCACAAACCTCGAACTCCGAAACAATATCTCCAACAGGATCAACAGCTATAAGCCTCCCTTCGATCTGACAGGCCACATGATTTTGGACTTTCGGATACTGGGAGTCCAAGATTCTCGATCCCAGAACACTTTCCTCTCAGTTTCTCGAACCCCGAAACACCGAATTTCTGAAACGTCGCTTCACACTATTTCGCGTTTTGCAATTGCAAGGGTTCTCATGTGAAGTACCTGAATTCTTGTCAACAGGAATGCCAAAATCCTGATTCCCGAAATGCCAAAATACCACTTCACAATATTACGAATCTCACAACTTCAAAATTCTAAATGTAAGGGCCCAAACTCTTTGTCTTATGGAATTCCAGTATTCCGAATCCCGAAATTCCGAAATGATTTTCTTTTCCCCGGGATTTTGCAAACCGGGAGTTTGAAACTCTCGATTCCAAATCACTGTCTCCTCGAGATCCTGGATCCCGAAATGCTGAAACGCCAAAAATCTCCTCCAAAGGTAATTACGTTTCGATATTTCAGAACTTCTGATGTGGAGCACTCTACTCCTTGTCAACAGGAATGTCAAAACATTGATTCCCAAAATTCTGAAATTCGTCCTAGACTATTCTTTTTGCGATTTAGGAGTTAGAGTGACCAAGGGTTTTGGATTGCACTCCCGACTCACAAATCCTGAATTCCTGAAATAATCTGATGCTCCAACGGATCACGATCAATGGTCCATGTTGAATCATGTTACCAGAGTGATGGATTCATCCCTCCACCCTTCTGAGATTTCTCCGGTGAATTAAAATCACAAAAGAACTCCTGCACGCACTCCTTGTGAAACATGTCAAACACTTTTGGGTATTTGGTCTCTTCGACTCTGTGCTACCTCAGCAATAGTAGTCCTTCAATCCTTCCATTAGTTGATAAGTCCTAAGACTTCCAATAGCCTGCACACTCCTTGCACGGCTTTTGTGCTTCTCTTGCACTTCTGCTGAAATGAGAACAACGGTATCCCTCCTGAGATTTCAGAGATAAGCTCTGAGCCTTCATCAACGCACTCCTTGCAGACGTTTCACTACACTCCTTGCAGGAACTTCTCACTCAAGAAGAGAAACAACTGAAACTCATTCTCTTTCTCTCTCATAATTTAAACATTCAACTTGAAAACATACATTCACATACAACATAATAACAAATGTATGACAGAGAGAGTAAGAAACTATAAGAAAACCATTCAACATGTACAAACATAAAACATCATAACACCATGAATCTGAATTAAGGCTTCATATATTAATTCAAAGCTCTTGTACATGAGTTCCTCTCTACAACCCTCTGCTACATCTCTCCTCTTCTCTATGCTAATGTGCTTAATTGATCTAATTTTGATTGATACAATGATACAAAGATGAGGGTGTCTATAATGATTTTCCCTCCTGTTCCTAAAAATGTCTAATCTGGAATTTAAATCTACCTACTTTCATTAACTATGCATAAATTCCTTTTACATTGATAGATGAGAGAAAATCGCTCATGATCTGTTTACATCCTCCAAGATATAAATGCAAGGTACGCCTTCTAGCTATTACATTAATGCTTCAAAAACATTTCCAAAACGTGTAAAATGTACGTTGCACTTTCCAGCTGTCTTCTGCCTTCATGCTCGCTTGGCTATCTACTTGCGATGTTCCTGCATCAAGGCTCCTGTAATAAAATATCTACATAATACAACATAGAGAAACTAATGTGTTTCCCATCATAGATATATTGTGAAAGTGTTGAGAGCATAAGACATATGCACCTAACATCCTCTCTCTCAAACGAAGTTATCCATTGTTGACTACTATGAACTTGAAACTCCAAAGAGGAATGAACATGCAGACCATCATATCTCTACACAAATGCTAGTTGGGTCTCTCTTGCAACACAATGTTGTAGCACAGGGAAATAGAGAAAATAATCCCCCCTCCTAGACAACCCAATGATGAAATAGGAATCCTCGTCTATGGGATGATACCACATATTGGGACTGATCTTGAACCCCTATCTCCCATGATCCCAATGACGGATCAATTGTTGTAAAAAAAAAGAGTTCCCCCTAAGGGATGTACCCTCTTGATAAAACTTCAAGAGGCCAACATCCATCAAATGTTTTTGTTTTGGCTATGAAATAAAGTGAGGGAACAACTATCGCTCCCTAGCCTGCCACTCATAAAAAAATGTGTGTCTCGACCTACACCTCCTCCTCCTCCTCTCGTCATCATCATCTATGATTAACATACAAATATTGTTAGGAACATATATGTAGATAGAATAAATTCAAATTATAAAGAAAATACATATATAAATGACGTGTATTTAAAAAAAATCTTTAAAATAAATTGGTGCACTGAAAATAGACCATATTCCCTTACGATGGTGCGATCTATCAGACAAACAACACTGTCATGTCGTGCTATTACTAATACGCACCAATACCATGTTTCTTTTCGTACCACAAATTAGTTGTGAAATGCATCCCATAGGATTCTTTGCACTTGCTCAATGCTTTTAACCATGTCGGTTCAGTTCTTTTAACCACACCGGTTCATTTCATTAACAAAGACACACCGCAATGCTAAAATTTATGGTGGGAAAAATACATGGTGCCCTTTGTTAAACTAAAAGCATAGGTGCATATGTTTTACCAAAGCACTAACATGATGTCTAGTGGTGCATTGTATTACTAACGCACTACGAACATAGCCTTACAAAATATGAACCACAATGTTTATTTTTCAAAACATGTCGCACTGCGTACGTTTATCATTTACACACCGGTGCACCACAATATATTGCAGTGGTGCATCAAATAAATTACACTGCTCTAATTGACTATTAAAATTCACCCTGGTGCATTTTTTGGAATGATGGGCACCACTAGATTAAATTTCATTATCGTAGTTGAGGTAGTGTGATGTGTTATTATTAATGCATTGTTGCCACCATGATAGTGGAGCACCAATCTTTTGTTTCATGGTACATTGTATAAGATAGAGCATTAGGAACGAGGTGTCCAATGAAGCGCCCTTCTATGCCAAGTTGGGCTATATATGTCCCAATGTGAATCTATAAAAAATATCAATGCATTTGGTTAAAATGTTTGCACCACTACACTAAATTTTATAAATTGTTAACATAATAGTGTTGTTAATTAAGTGAAATGTACCAGTGCAGGTCAAAGCTAATTGTGCATCGGTTTCAAGGAGTTATGAAGGACACATCACTTTTGTTCATAATGTATTACAGTGCTCTTTCTTGAATGGAACCGATGTGTACATGTATATGAGATGCACCGGTGGTGGTGCTCACTATGAATTTAACATAGTATGCACCGCTTCAGGGAGAGATGAAGTGTTCAGGTGCACCACCCGAAATTTGAAAAAACAAATTGAAAAAATGACAAATTTTAAATTAAATTCAAATTTTGATTGGATGAAAATGAAAATAGGAAGGTAATAAACAATTTGACTGGCCTCTTATGTCTCGAGGAGGAATGGCTTTTCTATTGAGAGGAAATTCAAATTTGTGGTAATTTCCAATTTTTGGAAATGTGTGGAATATACCAATGGAGCTATCCAAGTCGGTGTACAACACCAGAAACAAGGAATATTTGGAAGGACTATGAACATCAATGCTTGCTTGAGAGTTTGGAAGGATGGGATGCACTGTAACAATGAAAATCAGTTTGGTAACTTTCTTTGTATTTACTCTAATGCGGTGCACCTGATGGAAGTGAGGCACATCATGCATAATGTTCAATGGCACTGGTGCACTTTATTCGATGCATGTAATTTTTATTATAAAGTATGGTTTTGATTTTGAACATTGACGCACCGATGATTTAGTGTTCCTGTATGCACCAATGATTTAAAATAGTTGCATTGCTATGTTAAATTTTCTAAGTCATTAAGTTAGCGACGCAATTAATTAAGTGAAATGTACAGATGTAGGTTGAATCCAATTATGCACGAGATGTAGGGAATTTTGAAGGATGCACCACATTGTTTTTAGAATTTATCGTGGTGCTCTTACTTGAATGACACTGGTGTGTACATATATATGAGACACACTTATGGTGATGCTCATTTTGAATTTAATATAGTACACACCACTTCAAGGTGAGTCAAAGCATTCAAGGGAACTGTGTGGAATTGAAAAAAAAAATTGAAAAAATGTCAAATTTCAAGCTAAATTCAATTTTTGATTGGATGAAAATGAAAATAGGAAGGCGTTGTTCTAGGCACCAACAACCCTCCTTTTCTTGTAATTTGTTTGCAAATCCTCTCCAAGAAAATTTATCCCCTTTCCATTTTCTTATTTTAAAACTCCTTGACTTGTACCTTATTGATAATTTCTCCTCCTAGTTTAAGCATTCCACTTCAAGATTCATACTTCGTGTAAGTTTTCACCCTTCGATTTTGAGTAATTAGGAAGATTTTTGGGACAGTTTTTCTTTCGGACAAGTTAATGAAAACTCATCTAAAAGAAAAAATACCCCAATGTACACTGGAGGAGTTCCCTCCAAAATTCCTGGTAACCATCAGTGAGCTTCATGAAATTCACTCCGAATAATCTTTTTCCACCGCATGACTTTATGCCAACTTCTCCAGTGTACACTGAGGGATTTTGTATAAAATCTTTTGGTCAAACTAAAGGAGTTATTGTCTTATCCTCCGATGATAATTGAAAACCTTCATACCAAGTCCTTTGGTATAAACCGGGGAATTTACCACGAAGTCCTATGATGTATATCATATGACTTCTCACCAACCTCACTGACTATTCCCAACATCATATCACATTCAATGCACCCAAATGCTTATAAAAGGAATCTCTCCTCCTTCATATCTTCACCTTTGTTCATTGAAAGAGGACCCAAGAGACTTTTCCATCGAATTTCCAAAGAAACGAAAGCATCCAAGTGTCCATTTACTCCTATCCATGTGTCGGTGAACTTCTAGGTAAGCCCTAATATGGTTGTGCCCTTTGTCTTTTACTACTAAATGATTCTAGGTTTAGGGTTTTTGGTCTTTTCATTTTAGCGTGATTTTGGCCTTTGGAGGTGGGCTTCTCAAGTTCTTCGCAGTGTCAACTCTCCACTTATACCCATGACACAAATCACCTCACCCATACATTTTAGACCCTATCGATCAAAACCCTCGGCAGTTCCACACACTGTTAGGCTCTGATTTTACCCTAATAAAACACAAGTTTTGTTCTTCCACAACATGAAGCACAATATTCCACCCTGAATCTCTAAATGTTGTTAGTTTTCTTTGATCACAACCCTAAGAGGAATTAAAACTCTAAATATGACCTCAGATGGTGAACCCCAAGCCAAAATTTTGTCCTTCACACATTTTTTCTCGGATGAAAAATACTTCCTCCTTGATAACATTCTCTCATGGCCTTAGCCTTCATCCAAAAAACATTTCAATGGAGTTTCTTCATGAACTAGAAACATTCGCATTGATACCTCCAGTTTATTCAGGGTTGTTAATACTAAGTCCTCCTATCTTCACTGAAGGAGTTGGAATAAATTTTTTTGGTTTCCAGATTATCAATCGAAAAACCTAGCACCAAATATCCCCACAACTTTGGACAACTTGATATAAACTCCTCTGGTATTACTAGAGGAGTTAACCAAAACATCACAGGTTCATTCGAAGAACTTCCCACTAACTTTCCCAATGTACATCGTTGTTTTTTACTTTAAATCTATCGATACACTAAAAGGCACATCGACGACCTTTTCATTAACTCGCTTGGAATCCATTAGAGAAATTTTCACTAACTCTTCTGATATACACAGTGAACCATCGACATAGTTAATGTAATGCCCATATATTTACAAACATCATTAAGTCTCATAAACATTTTACGAAATAAACTGAAACAATAACTTTCAAGCATAATATTGATTTTGTTAACATAAACTTTAGTAGCTTAGATTTATCATTAAATACTGAATTCATGGCAGAAAGAAATAAATACATAACTTGACAAAGTACCTGGTTCTGATGCTAATTTATGTTGCCTG
>ML783647.1:202884-249909 GCA_009831015.1 Picea engelmannii
GATTTATTTGGTCTTGTATGTGGATGACATGTTGTTGATAGGAAACAACAAGGATATTATCCAGGATGTGAAAACTCAGTTGTCCTCTAAATTTGACATGAAGGATCTCGGTGCTTCAAATTTCATTTTGGGCATGGAAATTAAAAGAGATCATAAAAAGAGGAAACACTAGATAAATTAGAGAAAATATGTCGAGACAATATTGCAGAGGTTTAATATGCAGGAATGCAAACCGGTCAAGGTTCCCATTCATTTTGGTGTAAAGTTATCTACAGATCAGTGTCCCAAGACACATGAAGAAGAGGAGGACATGTCTCATGTTCCATATTCTAGTGCAGTTGGCAGTTTAATGTATGCAATTGTTTGTACTAGACTGGACATTGCACATGTAGTGGAGTTTTGAGCAGGTATATGTCAAAACCAGGGAAGGAGCATTGGACAACAATAAAAATGGTTTTCAGGTATTTGCATGTCACTACTAGCTATGGATTGTGCTATGAAGGAAGACCAGGATTGGACAGAATCGTGGATATACATGGATTTTTAGATGCAGACTGGGTAGGAGATCTAGATCGTAGGAGATCTACAAGTGGATATGTATTTAACCTGTTTGGAGGAGCAATAAGTTGGATGAGCAAAAGATAGGTTGTAGTGGCACTTTCAACTACAGAAGCTGAATACATGACGGCCACTCATGCAAGTAAGGAAGAAGTATGGTTACAAAGATTGTGTTCAAGTATTGGGTTGGTACAACAAGCTATAAGAATAGATTGTGACAGTCAGAGTGCAATTTTTCTGGCAAAGAACCCAACTCATCATTCAAAGACAAAACATATTGATATTCAATATCACTTTGTGAGAGACATGGTTGAAGAAAAGAAAGTATTGCTGATGAAGGTGGACATTTTGAAGAATGTTGCAGATTCATTAACAAAATCTATGAGCACTAAGAATTTCTCTTCGTGTAGAGGATCCATGGGAATTGCTGCCCTAGATTGCTGACTATGTAACCCTATAACCCCCTGTGTGGAAAGAAAACAACAAGTGGGAGAATGTTGGGTATGTGTTATATTATTTGCATGAGTAATATTGTCTGAGCATATGTGTTGGGCGTGCGGGGGGGTTAGAGGGGGGCAGAGCCCCCAAATTGAATTTCCAGGACCGCATTATATTTAGGTGGTTTTTCGACACATGGTTTCTTTGCTGATGGTTTTCTATTTATGGTTAAGGAATTAGGGTTTTGGACTAATCCAGGTCATTGGGTTAGGGTTTTGGATGCCGCTAGCTCCTATATGTACTTTGTATTGTAAACATTGTAACATAATGAATGAATATAGAATATGTTGGTTTTCCCGGTTTGGGTTTCCAGGGGAAAAATCTCTGTGTAATGTTTGTATTTTCCATTGTATCTTTTCTGTTCTTTTATGAATATCTTTTTGCAGTAGATATTGTACAAGGTTAGAATTTACAATCCCTAGGGAGGTGCATCCAAGGTAGGAGAAAGAATTCCATGGATTAAAAATTATTTTCACTCCTTAAAACCTTAGATGGATGAAGCCCTAATTTTAGATGAAGAAATATATAAATAGAGGAAATATTTATTTGTTAAGGCATGGTTGGAGTTGTGGGAGATCCCCTCCAAGCTTAGTTGAATATATTTTTGGAGGAATAAATTAAGGGGAATTTCAATGTGAGGTTCTTCATATTCTTCTTGGGTTGATTTGATGGATGAGAATTGATGGTACAAAGATACTAAAATAATGTTTGTAAAAGGGTAATTTCACTCCAACAATATGGTGCTAGAGTTGAGGTGAAACCCTCCCTTTGTCTTGTTGTAATAATTGATTTTATTAAAGGATTTTCACTACTGCATTCACTTGGTTAGGGTTGTTCACTCTATTTTGAGGGTTGAAATAACTAGGGGTGAAGTTTAAGTGTGGTTAATTTAAGGCCCTCTTGGTCTTTTGGTGAAATATCACTTAAAGAAAGATGTATTGTTGGTTGTTCATTCTATAGAGAAATCTTCCTACTCTCGTATAATTCTTTTATGATTTCATATGTGGTTGTCCTTTAATTATTTATGGCTACGCATTATTACTTGGTTGATTTTGTATTGCTTGTGAGGAGAATCTTTGAAAATGTCCTCATTTGATTTTCTACATATTGAAGTGAATCCAAGTGGTTGGTTAGAGCATGTTTATAATGGCATAACTATGCCTCCTTCCATTCAAGTTAGAACCCTCTTGATTTTTGATATTGACTCCATTACCCATTGGATAGGCACTAAAATTCACCATCCCATTAATTCTAGGAATACCATAAACAATTTTTATAGGGTTGCCCCCCTTGTTTTGGAGGATATTTGGATTAAAGTGAGAGGAAGAGTTGTTTTGGTGATAATGGGAAACCTTCCTAAGTTCCCCTAGGGTTTCACTTTGTTTAGGGACTTGAATATCATTGACTACAGTTTTGAGAGGTAACATATGCCTCACTTGATGTCCCTATTGAGTTAGTAAATGTAATCAACACCAATGTGTTTTTCATTGGATACCATCTCTAAAATGTGGGGAAGTACCCAAGGGTTTCTTTGCAAATTTTTTCTTTGAATATATATATCTGAGTGTTTTGTGTGTGTGTAGATGGTACCTAGTGAAAATATTTTAGCGTAGATGTTGATTATGGTGTATGGTCCAACAAGGACATTGAGTGAGGAATGCAACAAAGGAAACCGCATAGGGAATTAACCCTAAGATGTTCTATGTGAAGCTTAAAGAACTAAATCACTTGAGCTAGCACACCAAACTATTATAATATCCCTCTAAATACAATTAATTTGACTCATAATAACAAATATCATATGTATCATTAATTTGATTCACAATTAAGACAATGCATTTAACCATTTATCATAGATTCACTTTTATCCTACACAATATTTAGTCACTTATATTAATCACGATTATTATATATGCATATGTAAACACTCCATTATAAATATAGAAAAAACATTATACATAAGAACATTATATATATTAATCAAATAGAACTCGATTTATATTCATAATCAATCACCTGTGACTATTTATAGCCTTACACATTGCCTCATCACACACCCACTGCTTATAGGGTACATAACTAGGCTCTTGATTGAGTGACTAAATAACTCACCTAAAATAGGCATATACTTTGCAACTACATATAACTATGCTCGCTTAGCACAAATCCTATGTCAAATAAAGCTAAAAGTGGGGGAGGGGTCATTACATCATCATTTCCTATGACAAACATATTGGCAATTGACCACATCCTTCTAGGGGAAATAGACCTATTCACCTAATCATGTGATCCTAAGATTGATTTAGAGGACAATGGGAAATTACCTCCACCCCTCTTGAAAATTTCATATCTACTCAAATCAGGGATGATTTTAAGGATGGAAATTTATTTTAAAATGTAGAAACCTTGACGAATATTATTAATCCTTCATATCCCAACTATAAATGTTTGGTGATATTTTTGCAAAAATATTCAAATTGCTAAGGATTTTATATAGTTTGTATTAAATTTTGGCGATTTTTAAGGTAAAATAATTTTATCCTATAGAATTTGGGTGAATCATTTTTAGAATAGCGAATATTTTTTTGGTAAAAACCTTGGAAAATTAGCCCATGAGAGAAATTTAGCCCCTAAAATAATCCTTGAAGTCTCAGATTGGAATGTCCCTTCTTACTCACACATCAAGCTACATTCATAGGAATAAATGCTTGGAAAAGTTTATTCATGCCTCATGCATGACAAAACTCACTAAGAAATCATGAGAGCATCATATCCAACATAATGCAAATTTGATAGTGTACTAGTTACCAAAAGTGAATACAATGTTACCACCATCAAACTCCCTCAAAGTCAACAATTTACAAGTTACATAATCACATATATAATTATATATGGACTTTCATAACAAACATCCCCACTAGTATCAGATACAAATAATCATATATGGTTTAGTAGATGAAATAAAGAATCAACGAGATCACCATAACATCCCAATGTATCATATACAACATTATTAACATCCTCGCATAGGATTGTTCAAATATGCATTTGTGATTAAGAATGAATAATTTGAAATTATCTAACTTAACATTGATAATATTAAATTGCATACAAATTGTATATAAACTATATGTGTGTCTTTGTGTGCATGCATGCAAAATTGTGATCTCTCATCACAACATATGTCCAAAATACTTCTCATGAAAGGGTTCAGATAATATATGCAAACAATTTCTATCAACCCCAAATCAATGGGTAATTCACACAAGCCAAAAATAAAACAATGTTCTAATTATGAATTAAGTAAGAGTCCAAAGTGTGGAGCACTACACATGCCCACCCTTTAGGAAACTTTATTCCACAATCACAGTCATGTAAACTAAAATATTGCATAGTCTCTACCTCCTCTCAAGTATTAGATCATAGGTTACATCAATATACATAACTAGAATGGAACATTTCAAGACTAAATGTAGATGACATCATGCATCATGGGTAGGTTGGGTGCTAATTCAAGTTGGTAACCAATTGACACAATCCTTGACCTTGTTTGAATTCAACAATGTCCTGCACAATGTACCATAAAATCACTTGAATGGAAATATTATGATCAAATTATGATATCCATCATTAAATTTTGTAGTGCCTCGACATTTTGAATCCCCTCCTGTCCGGGATTAGTTTATGATTTTACTACAATTCATGTCAACCACTGTAGATGCAGGTTCAACAAAATCAAATTTGTATATATTGCCATCTGGACATATTTGTGATATTGGTGACCACACCTTCCATTTTGTTTTACTATGAATTGTAGTCACAACCTTATATACATGATTATAATGTTATAGAATGTTATTTTAAATTATTGTGTTAATCATGCGTGGTGATTTAGTTGTGTTTGATATATATTATGTAATGAAATTGTTTCATTATGATTATTCTCAAGAATACTCAATCTATTACAGTTGATTTACTTAGTGTTGACAACTGCACACTCTAGTGGGGAATGCAAAATTATATTGAGGCTCAATGTCTGGAGATTAAGGATCATCAATATGGGTGGAGGTACATTCCCACTGAGAATCTATTTCCTCTAGAGGAGGCTCAATCCCCCATAAGAATGTTGTAGGCCCTGTTACACCTCAGATTCACTTCAGTGCACCCCATATTTTTTTGTTGGATATGATCCATCATCTGAGCAGATCATGTATCATTGTATCGCGATGAACCAAAAGTGCAGTTATATTTTTACTCATGTATTATATTGGGCCATGTTTATATGTCTATGTATTAGTGAGGGGGTCATGTGGTATCTATAAACCCCTTGTGGTTGGTCATGGCCCATCCTTTTAGTCCCCTTTTAAATATATGTGTTTCTCTTATGGCTCTCGTTGACTGCCCCCTAGTGTTAGTAACTCACCATCATGTTGTTCATTTATGATCTAGGTAGGGGTAAAATCATGAATCTGGGTAACACTTTCGTGACAATCGGGTCTCCAAAATTTCTAGCGGCAATTTTTCGGCCGAAAAAATATCGTTTTCGACCGAAATATTTTTCGGCCGAAAATTTTCATGTCAAATTTAATGGTGCCCTCGAAATTCGTGTACAACGTTTTTTGGGTGAACTATTTTCCCGTGGTAAGCATCTTTCGGCCGAAAGAATTTTTGGCCGAAACGTTTATTTTTAACGGATTCCGTTAAAAACTAGGTTTCGACCAAAAGAATATTTCGGCCGAAAACTTGAAAATGGGACTGTTTGCAGGAAACTGAAAATTTTCTCCATCTTACTTCATCTTTGGAGGTAGCGGACTCCTACAAATACTCATAATTTACTTTGAGAAATGATACCAACATTTTTAAAATTGAATCTACTTTCATTGGGTATAATTTGTTTTCATTTTCATTGTTTTTATCTAATTTTATTTAATTTTATAAAAAAATCACTAAATAAAATTTTTAGGTGAGATAATGATTCGGTGAAATGAAAAATCCATATCTCTAAAAATACACAACCGAAAATTATGGAAAATTTATATTCATAATTTTTAAACAGTTATCTTCAAAAGGGTATTTTTAGATTTTACTTTTAAGTAAAAATTAAGATAGATACAAGGTGTAGAAAAAAACGTGTTTAAAATCTGCAACGTTTTCATCTTGGTCATCTTAAAAAAATTCTAGAAATTATAATATTCATCCGTTAGATTCAAATTTATAGTCATAATAAAATAGAGTCTCTGTAGATTGTTGCAGTGTATTTCATTTCTTAAAAACATAAGTTTAATAATCGATACATTGTTGTGGAAAAAAATAACTCATTATCATTCCTTTCATGTTTAAGGAACATACTGTTAAACAATTGTCAAATTGACATATCAAATCTTGATAAAAAAAAATTGAAAAATAGTCATTAGAAATATAACAAAATTATTCACAACTTTTGTTTTTACTGTAAAGTGAAATTCTAAATAAAAAAATACTTTTGTATGTCGGAAGTTGAAGAACTTGTGAAAATACAGTTTTTTTTGTCATAAAACAAGCAAAAGTGTTACCCACCTTCATGATTTTACCCATAGGTATTGAGCATCTTGAGGTGGATCTACTAGGACACATGATCTAAGGGGGATTCTAGTCTCTCTTACTTCTTTGTATGTAATGTAAAAGTGTTTCTCATGTTGTAAAGGTTGTTATTACCTATGTATAGCACACTTATCTTGTTCCTAAGCATGGACCCCCATAATATGTATTTTTCACACTTTGTTAGTCTACTATTGGAGATGATTCTATAGATGCTCCATCAATTTCATGCTTCCTAAGAGATTTCATAGTTCTTGAGGCAGTACATGTATCCCAAGGCATCGATATTGTCCTTTGAGGCACATATGGGATATTTTCACGTGCATGGGTCACCTCTACACATTTCATATTGAGGATCATCGAGCACTCTCATATTTTGTCATATTTTGAGCTATTCTACACTTGATTTGAGGGCCGAACCCACCCATAATTTGGATGCCACTTTATCCATTGGGGGTTTTATGACCCATTTTTTTTTTTAACTTGGAGGGTCGCTTCCATGCTTCATGGAGGTGCCTTGACATGAGATATGGACATGTTCATGCCTCAAACAAATATTTTGAGGGTTTATGAGAATTATTTGAGGATCCATCGACCTTTTGAGGATTTTCTCACCCTTTCCATGAGGTCTTTCCACACTTAGAGGCTATACATTGACACTTTTCATGCTTGGGAGAATTCCACACCATGTTTTGAGGTTTCCACTACACTCTTTTGATGGAAATTTGAGATCCTTTACCAAGTCACCCTCCTTATTTATGGGGCATCCCCTTCTTATGAGGGTTTTATTGTGCATGTGGCATGTTTTACTTTTATTTGACTTAGTCTCCTTCATTGTGGATGAAAAGTCACTTTTTGTAATTCTACTAGGCTAATTTTAGGGAGATAGAAAATAACAAAGAATGAGAAGGATGTGGAAGCCTCATCTATAAATAAATGCTCTCTTATCATTCCAAATCATTATTGTTGTTGGATACCGTTTGAGAAAACAAATTGTTGAAGATACACCTATTCAATATTTTGGTGTCAATTCTTGGATTTCTCTCTATTTTCTTAGTTATTTTCTTGGTGCATCAAAGATTTGCTGTGAATGTTCAAGGCTTCTTCTAGCTAGAAAGATAGATCCATTTGAACAATTATTGACCACTTGGAAGGAAGACATCTATGGTTCCTATCTCTTAAATCTTCCTTTGTAGGTTTGGTAAGTGATCAATCTCTTGTCTTGTCTTTTATTTGGTTCCTTGGCAAGAGTTTTAAGTATTTTTATTCAATCCATAATCGATCTTGTTGATGAATATTTTTTCCTTGAGGAATCCCCTCTTGTAGGGCCTTGGTCCTCATAGCCTATTCTTCATAAGGTTGTGGATTATTCTACCCCTAGGATTCTAATCTCTTACCCCAGTACTTAAGAAAGAAGTGACCAAATTTTAGAGGGGCATACTCCCTGACTCGATAAGCCCTAATTGGAGAAAAGGCACTAGTCTTCTCTCAACAACCAACCAGAAACCCAAAATTCAAAATATTTTATTTTTTTTATTTTGTTTAGAAGGAAATATAATGTTGAAAAATCAAAGAAAAATATTAATTTATATTTCTTTCATTGTCTAGTGTAAAGTTAACGGTTCATTTTATTTCCTAGACAAATTTATTCAAGGGTTTATTCTTAATTGTTGATCTCTAACCCTAAGAAGGAAAAATGACCCTATATAAAGGTGCTTCAAGGTTTTGTGGGTTGATTTAAGGAATTTCTTAAATCTAGAAATTAAATTGCAACAATAAAAATCATATTTGGTGAAACCCTAAGGCTAGGGTTTGGTAATTCAAGGTGTATTATTATTCATACCTAGCCTCTATTTCATTCCTATACTGTTTATACAAGTTTATCTTACGTATCTAGTGGTTAATTGGATCTCTAAAGTGTTTATAATTGTTTATCATTTACTTAGAGATTTATTTGGTGAATTCCAAGTGCTAACTTGTAAAATCCTAGGGGAATTCACCATCTATTTTACAAGTGATTACTTAGTTAATGATTATACATATTTAGAACTTGTTTCTAACACTTTTTGGGCTGTTGTTGCATAGAATATATTTTGATTTAATGGAAACATCAATGACATCATTCTCTCTACTGCACAATCTCTTTCTTGGATGGTCCTTTTCATGCTCTAAATATGGAATTTTTGCATTATTTATCATAAAAAAGATTTATAATTTCAAGGACAACCTTAAGCTTGTCCCTTCTTAGCATTTATTCAATTGGTAATCACAAGCACACATTGCAAAATTGATTCATGCTAATTATATTCACTCTTTGTGCCCTAAAGTGGCTTAAAAGTGGTTTTAATCTCTTTTAAGTTTCATTTGTTGAGTGATAGATATAAATACAAATCTGAAGTTTCTAATGTTGTTCATATTACATATCATATTTAGCACACACATCCACTAGGTCCCAACCCTCTGTTTCAAGTGGATATACTTGTAGTTATTGCCATTGTTTCTAATTGTTTATCTTTAAAGCGTTTAATCACTTATTGGAACCCTTGTGCATGATCTTGTTACATATATATTTCGGATTTATTAAAGTAAACCACAATCTTGCATGGTCACAATTCACTTAAAGAGGTCTACTTTTCATAAATAGTGATACCACCCTTGGCTTCTAGGAGCTGGCCTAAAGTGAAGGGGAAAGTGTATTGAGGTGATGATGGTGCACTTTCCATTTTTTTGCCCTAGTTAGCACCTGTGTTGGGACTTTTCACAAGGGTTCTAGTTCAAGAGGTAACATTTTTGGAATTTTTGTTGGGAATAAAGTCCATATCCAGGTGTTTGTTGGGTTTATTATTGTATGTGTATCTTGATGAGATTGTTGTTAATTCTAATATAAATTGTCTCATCTAGTGACTCCGCGTAAATAAATTATAATAAAGAGATGCACTGCAAAAAATAATTCCCATAAAGAAATATTAAAGACAAATGAGAACTTGGGATTCAAATTGATTCAAAGCATAGGAAAGTTCTTTATGAACTCAAATTATCATAATCCTCAAGGTATATTTGCGACTCCACATCTTTGGTATTTGTATGATTGGTACACAATTCTTTGATATTAATAAATCATCATCTTGCATTTTTCAAGTATGGCTTATGACGAAGGAAGGTTTTGGTAAGTTTTGTTTTATCTTTTGTATTTTTTAGGTGTTTTAGTATATCCATGTAAGCTTCATTTGGAACCATGGAATACTTATGTCCCAAAGTTTAATGGAAATCCTTGGTTGAATTCAAAACATCTTGCATATTTTATGGATTATGTGCCAGAGACTAACATTGTATATGGGAATGTCTTGATGAAATCATTTGCAAATCCAATACAAGGGAAATATGCAAGAGATTGGTATTGCAGTTTTAAGACTAAAGAGATAAAATCATTCCCACATTTGATAAAAAAAGTTTCAAAAGCATTGGATCTATGGTTATGAAGAGGTTGAAGATGCTTGTTTTTTTTTTTTGATATACAAGATAAAACGGGGGAAAACAATAATGACCTAATGAAGGAATATGATGATAATCCATTAAGTGATTTTCTTGTAGAAATAGAGAAAAAAAAGAATGACTACGTTTTCTTGTGTGATTATATTGAAGTAAAATATGGTGACCCTTCTTCACTAAAGCTTGATGATTTTTTGCATGAAGAGACTCATCTCTCTCCTCTTGGTGCATAATACTTTGGAGTTATCCATTGGCGTTATCACCAACAAATTTCTCAAAACGATGTACATGTGATCACCGAAGAATTCATCATTTTAATACACCAATTGACATACTCTTAGCATTAACATGCCATATTTATTAAAGCAAAAATATATGGAAAGTGGGTTTTTAAGAATCCACGTGACCTGCCAAAACACATTCAGTGCCATTCATGCATGCCAGTGTGGGATAACAAAGAAAAGTATGTGTCATTCACGCACTTCAGTGTGACTGTCGTCGTTGAAACCCACATAGATCTTACATACAACACATTAATGAGGTTGTTCAGATCTCACATAACCTCATTTCAGGTGTACCTGAAGGAGTCAACTCTTCATCTCTAGAAAAGTTCCAAGATCACTCAAATGTTAGGTGATCCACCCCTATGAGGGATCCTCTTTCACACTTGAATCTAGTCAAATAAATACTTGAAGAAATCCTATATAAGAAGGCCATGAGTATTTATTAAGAAGAAACAATCAATGTATTGCTATGTTGTTGGTTTGAGCTCAAAGAATCCTCTTTGCTCTTAAGTTCATTCACACATTCATAACTAATATTTTTTGATGTAGCAAACCTCTTTACTCTTGAGAGCTTGGGTCCATTTATTCACACTATTTTACTTTTTTTTTGAGAAAGAGAGAAGAAAAGGTTCTAGTGGGAGCCCATTTGTGCTCATACTTCCCTCTCAAGTGTTATCAACTAAATCCTTCTCCATTGGTAACCACTCTTGATCTTACTATTTTTTTAGTTCTTTTGTTTTGTATTGTATGCATCTATTTCTTTATCTTTATTTATGTTATACATATTATTATGGTTCACTAACCCTCCAACTCTACAGCTGTGGTATTGATATTTCCTACATTAGCACTCAGGGGCTATTATTTTCTCACACTTGTGAAAAATTACCCTGAATAGATTGATGACTCCACCAAGGTCCCTAAGTCAAATTCTCCCACTGTAGGATCCAAGAGCCCTTATTTTCACCTTTCTGTTTTTGTAGGTTGATTAAGTGGCCTTCCTAAGCATTGAGTTTGAGTGTGTAGAACCCAATTCTCAAAAATACCCTTCGAATGTTTTCTTGATGTCGAAGTTCAGCATCAACACAACTATCGAAGAAACAAAAGCATGGAACTGTGCATATCTGCATGGATTTTTCATCATAAAACCGACAAAATAACGCGACTATTGGGTCCAAACCCAATGAATCCCCTTATTTGTTTTTTGGCTAAAAGTTAGGTGATAGGTTTTATTTTTATGCACTTTGTAAAGCTGATAAATCATACGCTGAGTCCATTCTTGCATAGTAAATTAGCTAAAATAGATACTAGGAAGATAAAAATAATCACAATCTTTATTATCTTGCCATTGAAGCATTTTCACTCTGTTGGGAGCAATTATATAATTATTATTTTTATAAGATGCCTACACAGGGTCTATGAAATTTTATTACTCTTCATAAGAGTTTCTCTAAATGATAGTTGTAAATCATCGCATTTTACCTATCATCTATTTGTGCTTCATTTTCACGAGTGAAAGCATGAAAACTTGCAACTATCGTTACTATTATGTCTTAAAATTTCATTAAAAGCATATGGTTTATTACAGAATTATGGTTTCTTGCTATGAGAATGTTGCTCTCCTTGTTTGTGACCCTTTCGATTCTGAGCATGCCTAAGAGATTTGTGGTTATATGAACGGAAAACCCACTCCTTTTGATATTCGATTGTTTTTGTATTGATTTTGGTTTGATTTTTGATTATACTTCTTTCATGAAACCTTTGACTATTCGATTTTGTAAACCAACTTAACTTTGTAATCAAACTATGAAGCACGCATTTTGTTTTCAGAGTACTCTTGTCCTAGCATGTACCCAATGCCAAGGTGGCATACGATGTACAACATGCCATTACTCCTTAGCATGGTCTCGGGCTTCATGAATTTGCTCACACGTGTTGTGATTAACACCTTTCTCGTCATTTGAATTATCACAGTATGTATTGATAAGGCTCGGGGCTATGGCTCTGTTGCCTTTTTGCAAACCCTACTTGTGTGTTGTGCGCTAATTATCCATCTGTGCAATATGGCTCCAGTATTAAGGGTCGAATCGAACAACATCCAAACCCTGCTTTCGTACGATAATTCTTGGGAAGATTTGGAAAGGAATGGTTGGCATTTGTTCATCGAAAAATTTCAGGGTTTCAACCTTCAGGTCACCCAAGAGTTTGACTTAACCTTTGATGGTTGTAGGGAAAAGATCGGTGATGTGAAATTGGAAGTAATAGAAGAGTTCTTAAGCCAAGCCAAGGGACTGCCAGCGGTTGGTCAGAAATGGTTCAAGAATGTGAAAGTGGAGCAGGTCCCTTAGACTTTATTGTTTACCTCACGAAAAATAACCAGCTGTGATCGAGGTATGCCAATTTCATTTTTGAAACCTAGGTGGAATCATTTACTTGTTGTAGTGAAGCAATTCATCACATGTGAGGGATGATTCAGACTTGTTTTCCTATATCATCTACGCCTACTTATGAGTTTTATTGGTTTTCTGTTGAATATGCCTTACTACCTGCTTAGAAGCCTATATAAAATGGGTTAACGTTTTAGGAAACAGAGGTCAGATTCAAGTCTATTTGATCATGGCCTCATTAAAATCATCCTCGTGCACAAGTTACAGTCACAAAATGATTTTTGGGATGCGTTCATTACACGAAATGGTTTTGGCAACCATGAGTTGGGACAGGTAGATAAGTTGGTCATTATGGAAACCCTTGTCAACCCTACAGCCTCTCCTCCACCTCTCCAGGCCTGTGGTTTTTCCCCTAATAATGAACCCTTGAGCTACCCTAATTTCATTCAACAGGACAGTTGATCGGTTACACATCCAAAGGATTTCATTAAAACTATTAAGAAACCTACAGGAAAGAAGCTAAAAGGCAGTGTTGATGTCAATTTCAAGAACAAAAGATATGGTCGGTTAACTTCTCGATGTGTTCGAAAAAAAAATAAACCTCGTGCAAACACAATCAACACAATTGAAGTGAACAAAGATTCAGACTCAGAAATTGACAAATTCCTAGCTGAAGAGGACCCCATGCCATTCGGGTTATACCCTGACCGACCCAATGACTATGTTAACAATCTGCCTCCTTGTTTAAAGGACAACCCATAATTTGCTAGTATCCATCTCTGTGATAAATCTACAATTCGCATCGAGGATTCTCTGACCCATAATGTTGTTCGTGATGATGAAAACTCCTTACACTCACAATGTGATATGTGTCGATCGTGGATCGACAGGTACTATACTGATGTTCCACTGCTACAGTCACAACTCAAGTATTTAAGAGACCAAGTTGATATGTTGACAAATGAAAAAAATAGACTTGAATCCATTACCCAAGGGATGGAGAAGCACTTGAAAACTACAAGTCATATCATTTTCAAAAACGTAGAGGCAACAATAGCTATCATTAATTCCAAAAATTCTTGATACGTTTTGATTTCATGATTTGAGGTATGATATTTTTAATTTTTAGCATGATTGTGTCACTCTTAAGTTAGGATATTTGATTTGATTGAATAAACTATTTTTCTTATTAAGATTAGTCTGTTTTGTTTATTTAATAAAATATGATTGCATTTGCTATTATAACTAGCTACAGAATCCCAAGATTCTGTAGCCAGTCAAGAAAATTCGAATTGTTTGATATGATAATTGAAAACATATCTGAGATTTTCTTATTTTCATTTGTTTTCAAGATAATTAAGGAACCTATGATTTCAAATATGATATGAGAAACTTTTGAGGTCTCCCATCCATATCAATTTTGTATTTTGAGTAAATAGAATTAGACTGTTAATAGTGTTTTGATATCTAGTGAAATCAGGGAGGTTGCATCCCCCATTATTTTTTGAAACCAATTTCATCTTATCAACAGGAAACAATTATGTTTCCTGAAACCTATATAAACATATCATTTTGTAAACATTTGATCAACTCAGCCTGGGGTGAGAGTATGGATATTTATATACAGACTTGAATGACATAGAATACATTATATCTTTAGCTTTCTGTATCATGTTTTAATTTAAGTTCTGCTTATCTCAATACGATGATAGATGATGATAGCCTTTCGTCTGCATGATTTATTGTTATTTGAGATAATCCTTTTCACATACTTCCCATATCTCGTGTCTCAGATATAACACACAGTGATCCTTTATTCAATTTAAATTAGGATATTTATCTTTAATTTCAATTGAATGTTTACATGCAAGTACTTACAAGAAGAATTATTTCATCGTAGTTACTTGCAAATTATAAGATTATTGTGACTGCATCTATTATATGTTATATTATTATAATTCAATCTCCAGCATTATCGTTCCTCATTTATTAGGGGAAATCACAAGATCTGTAGCAGGTTTACTTCATCAGATAAAGGTGGTTGGATATTCAATATCGAAAAGACATTGGATGCAATAACAGGTTAGCCTGTTATTTTATTTTGTTAGTTTGCTGAATATAAAAGTTCTCTATATAAAACATTTTCTACAATCTATTATTGTATGTTCAATTAGGTAGTTTAATGTTTGATTTCACGAGTGCATACATTTAAGAAAATAAACCCGAAAAGGATTAGGTAGTACTTTCATTTTCCTTATTATTATTGCTAAAGTAATCAATCTACATTTGATTTTTGTGAGTTTAGATTAAAACTTGTGTTTTGTACAGATTGTATATAAAGTTATTGATTATAATTTTAGTTTAATAAATTGTACATATATATATTTAAATGTACTTATAGATTTTAGTGATTGTTATTTATTAGGTTATTATTTTTCCTTTAGTTATTTTTCGCTTTCTTTAGGACTTAGATTGGCCAACTGAGCCACAAAACCCGTCGAAGTGAATTAATCCAAATGGATTGGGTTAATTAGAAAACCCCCAACCGGATTCACTCCTCCAGTTGACGAGCGATCAATTTCGCTCATCAACAAATGGCACTAGAAGGAGGGCCTGAAAACTATTAATGGCATGAGGAGGTCGCAAGACTCCTCCCCCACCTACCCACTCACCTATAGTAACTGGAAGTCATTTAGATGAAAAAATTGTCCCTCAAACAACAACCACATCAAACGACGATATACGGATCACATTTGAACCAGTAACTCCAAATTCCCCAGGTGGCGACATACAAGAGATTGTTCGTCAATCCCTCATAAGAACGCACAGTGCCTTAGCCTGTATCAAACAACCAAGTTGACCTTTGAACCAACCATTAGAATTCTCTGGTATTAGAGAGAAACTTGAAGGTATTGACCTTACCTTAAACCCTAGGGATCTAGCATGAGGATCTGGTATTCCACCATCACCACCCCCTTCATCTCCTCCTTCTTCTAGAGAAGAATCCTCAGACAAAGGTAGTTCCTCTTCTCAACCTTCGACACCACCCACACCTATGGCCAATACAAACAATCCCACTAGACCCTAGATCGACCAAGATGCAGTGACCATAACTGGGCCCTAGCATCCTTTACCTAAAAACCCGAAGAAATGGCTCCCTAAATTTGACCCAAACTCCAAGTAGATTGTTGAAGATCACATCAAAAATTTTATGCTATCCATTAGGCTCCGTAGTGTTGAGCATGAAGACGTAGTGTGTAGATTGTTTCCCTACACCTTTGAAGGCAATGCCTCTACCTAGTACTTTTCCCAACAGCCCCACACCATCGTGTCATGGGATAAATTTGAGTCCTGTTTCCTTGAGAAGTTCGGAGACGGCAATTCTCCTAAAGTTCTAGTCATGGAGCTTTCTAGTTTAAAAATGAACCCCAAAGAAAAGATAAAAGACTTTAATCAAAGGTTCCTGACACTAAAGAACTGATTCCCCATGGATTTGATGCCTACGGAGAATCTTATTGTCGCATACTACACGAAATCCTTACATCAAAACATAGCCATTTGGGTAAAGAGGTCCAAGAAATCCACATTGTTAGAAGCCTTCGAAGACACGAGTCAAATCGAGAAAGATATTATCAACTTAAAATACAATACCGACAATGAGATAGAGACCAGTTCATCCTCCAAGAAGAAAATCAAAATCCTCCCTAGACCTCCCCAAAACAAAGCTCAACCAGAAAATTCGGATATAGAAAACTTATGAAAAGTCGTTCAGAAGTTATCCAATCAAGTTATAGATTTGAAAAGGTCGTCTGAAGAAGATTATTTGAGAAAAGGGCCTTACAAACCCCCTTTTAGGAAGCCTTTTCCCACAAACCAACCTAACTCAAATTCTGAAGGTCTAAATCTAGAAAGCTTACAATTTTCTATTCAAACGATCCTAGAAGCACATGATAACTTGATTCCTCCCAAGATTCCAAAAGAAGTAGCTGAAAAAGAGGCAATAGAAGAAGATGAATCCTCTCCAAACATTTTCGGACATTTTTCGGATAGCATTTTTCAAGTTATTTTCGAAACAGTGCATCCTTACAATACCAGGAGCAAGACAACAAATAAGCCTTCTTCTGAAATTGCGACTATTGTGCCTCCAAAACAGTCTAAATCAATTGAGACTAAACAGAATTCAGAAAAACCAAGTTTAGATTATGATTTGATTGAAGATCTAAAAAAGCTTAGGGCTAACATTTATGTTTACGAATTATTAAAGTTCCCTTTTCTTTTGCAAAAGATGATGTAGAATATTGCAGAGAACAACAAAAATAGCAATCCAAACAACAACAAAAGTGTTCAAAACAGCCCCAAAATTCCTCAAAAGGCCTCCGCCAAAAATACATCCGAGCCTCATGATAAAAGAGACCTTCCTATAAATATTGTAACAAATGTAGATAAACCAGTTTCAGAGGCTGCGATTAAAAAACAACAAACTTCTACTGTTAATACTCGCAAAAATGTCCCTCCATTTTTGTTGACTTTTGAAATTTTCAATAGAAATGTACATAAACGTATGGTAGATTAAGGTGCGTTATCTAACGTAATGACTTGGTCTGTCTGTCAAAAGATTAATGCCAAAGTTCAACCATCCATCTTGAAAATTATCCAGCTTGATCGAACTAGTGTTAAAGTGATAGGCAAATTAAAAAATGTGCTTATAAAGATTGTCCTCTAATCCTAAAGTCCATCAAGTGATTGATATCATTGTTGTAGATATCCCAGAAGTATATGGTTTGTTTTTAAGTAGAGATTGGTCAAAACAATTACATGGCTATTTTGCAACGGATTGGTCTCACTTATGGCTCCCCGAGAATGGAAAGCCTAACAAAACCAAGGTAAATCATGAACATTATCTTAAGTTCACGGTAACTAATTTAAATGATCCCAATGAACCATTCACTCCTTCTTCCAATTCGCCTGAAATACAGAGGATGGACACTTTTTTCGGCAATTTCATGGCCAAAACTTCTACCATCACTGACCCAGAACAAAAATCTGAAATTATGACGTGCACACAGTCAACAGCCTCCTCTCAATGGTCACAAGCACCTAATGAAAATCAAATATGGTCTCTCTACTTCGATGGGTCAAAATATAAGGAAGGAGCTGGTGCAGGGTGCGTGCTCATCGATCCAGTAAGTAACAATACTTTGATTGCTTTCCGATTATAATTCGAATGTACAAACAACACGGCCGAATATGAGGCACTCCTGCAAGGTCTCAGAAAAGCACTAGATTTAAACATTCATAATTTGACTATTTTTGGTGATTCAGAAATAGTGTTTAGACAAGTAAAAAATTCTATCCACTATTTGTCTCCACACCTTAAAAGCTATCAAACTGAGGTGTGGAATTTGATGAACAATTTTTCCGCATTTAACATAAATTCTATTCCTAGATTAAATAATTATGAAGCTGATTTGTTAGCTAACGTTGCCTCAAAACTTTTTCCTGTAGAAGGCCTATCTTCGAATGCATTTTTTCATCGAATTGTTGTTCAGACTGTCTGTTCCAGACAACATCACTAATTGGAGAGTCTTTGATGACGATCAATAGATCATAAGTTTCCTGCATATGGAAGAAACTTTCCAGGGCACAGTGATCGACGAAGGTACCCATGACAAAAATCTTCGTGACTTTACAGTAATACTAGATCCGAGATCCCTGGAATCTGCATCAGACATGGTAAACTCTATCCCAAAATTTGTGGTTAGGTTAGAAAATTTTTATGATCTTCATGATAAGTTCAGAAAATCAGTGAATTGCAAAACGAATAGTTATTCTTTGACACATGAAAAAGTAAATTTGGGAACTAAATATAACCCACAGTGCATCAATTTAGGGTTCGGGTGTTCTGAGCAAGAAAAGGTAGCATTTATTAAGTTGTTTAAGGAATTCAAAGATGTTTTTTCCTGGACGTACGATGACCTAAAAACCTTTGATCCTAACATCATACAACACATTATTCCCATGAAACCTTAGACCCAACCTTTTCAACAAAAGTTAAGGAAGATGCACCCAAAACTCGAACCAACGGTCAAGAAGGAATTAAACAAAATACTGAACACTAAAATAATCTTCCCAGTAAGGCATACACAATGGGTCTCTAATCTTGTCCCTATTAGAAAGAAGAGTGGTGAAATCTGACTATGTGTCGATTTTCGAAATCTTAACTAAGTGTTTGATAAAGACAACTACCCTGTCCCTCCCATGGAGTAGATCCTTCAACAAGTATCTGGCTCTGAAAGATTATCCTTGTTGGATGGTTTTTCTGGGTATAACCAAGTCCTTATGTCTCCCTCAAACTAGCTCAAAACTACTTTACGTACCCCATGGGGCACCTACGCTTATAGAAAGATGCCCTTTGGACGCATAAACATCGGTGCCACTTTTCAGAGAGCGATGGATATCGCTTTTCGCGGCTTAATCAATCAATCTGTAGTAGTTTACCTGGATGATGTCACTGTCCTCTCAAAAAATAAAAAATATCATCTAGCTCATTTAAGATATGTTCTACAGCAATGTCTTAAGTATGACATTTCTTTAAATCCTAAAAAATATGTCTTCGCAGTAGAACAAGGTAAGCTCCTCAAATTCATTGTATCGAATGAAGGGATGATTATCGACCCTGAAAGGACCCAAGTCATTTCGAGGCTGCCCCCTGCCTTGTAAAAAAATTCCATGCAATCTTTCTTAGGATAGATAAACTTTGTTAGGAGATTCGTCCTCAGCTTTTCAGAAATGGTGAGACCATTACAAAACTTAATAAAAAAGGATGTACAGTACCATTTGGGACCTTTAGAAAGTCAGTCTTTTGATTCAATAAAAAAGGCTATAATAGACGCTCCTTCTCTAATGAGCCATGATTTTTCATGAGACTTCACCCTCTACATGTTTGCCTCTGACCGATCTTACGTTGTTGTCCTAACTCAAAAGAACGCTGAAAATAATGAAGTCCCAATTGCTTTTATGAGCTCAGCCTTCAAGGGGGAAGAACTTAATTACCCAGCAGTAGATCAACAAGCTTATGCTATTTTTAAAGAAGTAAAACACTTCCGATCTTATCTGTTGAAATCTAGGACGAAAATCATTGTCCCTTACCCGGCTGTCAGAATTTTGTTAGTACAAAAAGAACTAGACGAAAAAAGGGAAAACTGGGTCACATCCTTACAAGAATATGATTTAGAAATCACCCCAACACAAATTGTAAGAGGCCAAGGTTTATGTAATTTGGTCGTTTATTCAGCTGTAGGACAACAAAATGAAACTGATATGTTAAATCCAGATCAACACTATCAAAATCAAATCTGTTGTGCACAAAACCTTATTAGTTCCTAGTACGACGACATCAAATTTTGTCGTATACACAGATCAGCTCCCCGTCACCTTGATCCCAAAAAAGGAGAGTACTAAGATTAAAATCTGTTTCTTTTCAGCTGATTAATGGTATTTTGTTTTGCCAAAATTTTGATGGAATACTTATGCGCTGTCTTGAAAAAGATGAAGCAGAAAAAGTCTTATTGGAGTTACATGCAGGGGAAGCTGGTGGGCATTTCGGTGGAGACACCACTGCCCACAAAGTATTAAGAGCAGGTTATTACTGGCCTACCCTTTTCAAAGATGCTCATGCCTTCTGTCGCAAGTGTGTGATTTGTCAAAAGGCATCTGGACGGATACAGAAACCAGCATTCCCTTTGCAACCAGTTTCAATAGACTCCCATTTTCTGCAGTGGGGCCTGGATATTATAGGCCCAATCAATCTGGCATCCTCGTAGCAGCATAAATACATCATAATAGCCACATATTATTTCACCAGGTGGCCTGAGGCTACCCCATTAAAAGTTGTAAATACCAGCCAGGTGATATCCTTTCTAAATTCAAATATCATCACTCATTTCGGTATTCCTGAATGCTTAGTATTTGACAATGCTTCCTATTTTTCGTCTCTTGAAATGAGTGATTTCGCTTTAGAAAAAGGAATTAAATTAAATTACTCTACCAGCTATTACCCCCAAGGCAATGGTTTGGCAGAATCAACTAATAAAAATCTGATCAAAATTATCAACAGAACGGTCTCCAAAAACCATAAAAATTGGCATAACGCACTGTTAAATGCAATCTGGGTGGATAGAGTAACTCCTAAAACTGTTGTGGGTAACTCACCTTTCTTTCTCATTTACGGCAGAAAAGCGATTCTTCCACCGCATGTCCTTCTTCCATATCTGCAGTTATCATAGAAGGTACATGAAGAAGACTGTCCCCCCCTTGGAGAGTCGAATTAACACTTTGTTAAAGTTAGAGGAAGTAAGGGCTCAAGCAAAATGAAAATTGGATCAACATCAACTCATTGTTAAAAACCGGTTTGATTCCAATTCTTCCTCTGACAAAAATTTTGAGGTAGGTGACCTTGTCTTAAAATGGGACAAACCTCATGAGGGAAAAGGAGAGATACTAAGTTTTAGAACTTATGGTTGGGACCATATTTAATTGTTGAGAAACTGGGTCCCAGTTCCTTTCACTTATAGAATTTAGAGGGACATCCAGACACCTTCCTGGTGAATGGCCAAGCTCTAAAAAAGTACTTTGCCTGATGATGCTCCCATACACCCTTTGTAAACATTTTCTGTTTTGTTTTATTTGTTGTTTGTTTTTCTTTTCTGGGTTGTTTTGGTTCTCATTTTTGCTTATTGATCTTTCTTTTGAAACACATATGCCAGCACCACGAGCTAGCTCAGACAAAGAAAACAAAAAAATTTCCCCTCGAAAATGACTGCTGAAAGTTGTTAAAACATCAATTGTTGTATTTCTCTGAAATTGCAGCCCTGTTGAAGATGACTTGTTGTTTGAAAAGTGTTTTCTTGGTTTCAATATGCAATTGAAGGTACTCACGACCACCTATAAAAATCCTTTTTACGTTGTCCCTGTTCTTTAAGAGAACAACTCAATGATGTCTCCATGTTCTTGAAAGTCAATTTTATCAATAAAATATTTCTAGATCTTGATGAAGGACAACTAAATTTTTTTTTTTCGAGGTCTGTGACATATTAATATGTGTTAAAAACTAGAATTTTTCAGCATCACCCCGCTCTATTGAATATCTTTAAAAACTAATATAAATTTTCAGAGAGCTGTGGGAAGTGCTTGTAAACCCGCCAGGACAATGAACATGTCTACTAGCAGTGGGTAAATGCATGCATGATGCCAAGATAACTTCGTCGGGGTACTAAACAGGCCCGCTGGTAGTGAAGCAATGTCAGGTAAAAGAAAATTCTCAGATATGGATTATGTTTTGACCTTAAATGTCCTTCGTTCTGATCTGGAATTTCTTGACAGGATACAGATATCAGAGTGGGTTAATTGACATCCCTGTCGAGGCTATGGATGCCTGCTGGCAGCAACGGCCCTGTCAACAGTATTAAATATTTTAACTTTAACATCGTGGCTCCCTTTTGCTAGGATTGTCATCAGTTTTCGTTTCTTTAAAAATAACAGTTGTCTAAAACTGGAATGCATTATAATTATTTGAGATGCTCCAACAAATTTTCAGTTGTTTTTGATTTGAAGTTTTTTCTGATTATTCTAATCTGAACTTGCTCATTTGGCAGAGATAGCTGCTTCCCCTAGCATGTTGCCATTGTTGGTAGCAATTATATAATTATTATTTTTATAAGCTGCCTACACAGGGTCTATGAAATTGTATTACTCTTCATAAGCGTATATCTAAATGACAGTTGTAAATCGTCGCATTTTACCTATCATCTATTTGTGCTTCGTTTTCATGACTGAAAGTATGAAAACTTGCAACTATCGTTACTATTCTGTCTTAAAATTTCATTAAAATCATATGGTTTATTACAGAATTATGGTTTCTTTCTGAGCATGTTTCTCTCCTTGTTTGTGACCCTTTTGATTCTAAGCATGCCTAAGAGATTTGTGGTTATATGAATGGAATACCCCTCCTTTTGATATTCGATTGTTTTTGTATTGATTTTGGCTTGATGTTTGATTATATTTCTTTCATGAAACCTTTGACTATTCGATTTTGTAAACCGGCCTAACTTTGCAATCAAACTATGAAGCGCACATTTTGTTTTTAGAGTACTCTGGTCCTAGCATGTACCCAATGCCAATGTGGCATATGATGTACAGCATGCCATTACTCCTTAGCATGGTCTCGGGCTTCACGAATTTTCTCACACATGTTGTGATTAACACCTTGCCCGTCGTTTGAATTATCACAGCATGTAATGATAAGGCTTGGGCCTATGGCTCTATTGCATTTTTGCAAACCCTACCTATGTGTTGTGTGCTAATTATCCATCTATGCAGTATGGCTCTAGTAGTAAGGGTCGAACCGAATGGCATCCAAACCCTGCTTTCGTATGATAATGCTAGGGAATATTTGGAAAGGAATGGTTGGCATTTGTTCATCGAAAAATTTCAGGGTTTTAACCTTCAGGTCGCCCAAGAGTTTGCCTTAACCTTTCATGGTTGTAGGGAAAATATCGGTGATGTGCAATTGGAAGTAATAAAAGAGTTCTTAAGCCAAGCCACGGGATTGCCAGCAGTTGGTCAGAAATGGTTCAAGAATGTGAAAGTGGAGGAGTTCCCTTGGACTTTACTGTTTACCTCACGAAAAATAACCAGCTGTGATCGAGGTATGCCAATTTCGTTTTTGAAACCTAAGTGGCATGATTTACTTGTTGTAGTGAAGCAATTCATCACATGTGAGGGACGATTAGGACTTTTTTTCCTATATCATCTACGCCTGCTTATGAATTTTATTGGTTTTCCATTGAATATACCTTACTACCTACTCAGAAGCCTGTATAAAATGGGTAAACATTTTAGGAAACAGAGGTCATATTCAAGTCTATTTGATCATGGCCTCATTAAAATCATCCTCATTCAAAAGTTAAAGTCACAAAATGATTGTTGGGATGCGCTCATTACATGAAATGGTTTTGGCAACCATGAGTTTGGACAGGTAGATAAGTCGGTCATCGTGGAAACCCTTGTCAACCCTACAACCTCTCCTCCACCTCTCCAAGCCTGTGATTTTTCCCCTAATAATGAACCCTCGAGCTACCCTAATGTCATTCAACAGGACAGTAGACCGGTTAAACATCCAAAGGATTGCATTAAAACAGTTAAGAAACCTATAGGAAAGAAGTTAAAAGGCAGTGTTGATGTCAATTTCAAGAACAAAAGAGCTAGTCGGTTAATTTCTCGATGTGTTCGAAATAAAATGAAATATCGTGTAGACACAATCAACAGGATTGAAGTGAACAAAGATTCGGACTCAGAAATTGACAAATTCCTAGCTGAAGAGGACCCCGTGTCATTCAGTTTATACCCTGACCGACCCTATGACTATGTTAAAAATCTACCTCCTTGTTTAAAGGACAACCCAGAATTTCCTGGTATCCAGCTCTGTGATAAATCTACCATTCGCATGGAGAATTATCTGACCCATAATGTTGTTCGTGCTGATGCAAACTCCTTACAGTCACAATGTGATGTGTGTCGATCATGGATCGGCAGGTACTATATTGATGTTCCACTGCTACAGTCACGACTCAAGTCTTTAAGAGACCAAGTTGATATGTTGACAAATGAAAACAATAGACTTGAATCCATTATCCAAGGGAAATATAAGTGCTTGAAAACTACAAGTTGTTTCATTTTCAAAAACGTAGAGGCAACAATAGCTATCGTTAATTCCAAAATGTCTTGATACGTTTTGATTTCATGATTTGAGGTATGATATTTTTAATTTTTAGCATGATTGTGTCACTCTTAAGTTAGGATATTTGATTTGATTGAATAAACTATTTTTCTTATTAAGATTAGTAAGTTTTGTTTATTTAATAACATATGATTGCATTTTCTATTATAACTAGCTACATAATTAAGGAGCCTAATTTGCTATTTGATAATTTCTAGCATTTGCTATTTGCTATTATAATTGAAAACATATTTGAGATTTTCTTATTTTCATTTGTTTTCAAGATAATTAAGGAGCCTATGGTTTCAAATATTATATGAGACACTTTTGAGGTCTCCTAGCCATATCAATTTTGTATTTTGAGTAAACAGAATTAGACTGTTAATAGTGTTTTGATATCTAGTGAAATCAGGGTGGTTGCATCCCCCATTATTTTTTGAAACCAATTTCATCTTATCAACAGGAAATAGTTATGTTTCCTTAAACCTATATAAACATATCATTTTGTAAACATTTGATCATCTTGGCCTAGGGCGAGAGTATGGATATTTATATACAGACTTGAATGACACAGAATACATTACAGCTTTAACTTTATGTATCATGTTTTAATTTAAGTTTTGCTTATCTCAATACGATGATAGATGATGATAGCCTTTCGTCTGCATGATTTATTGTTATTTGAGATAATCCTTTTCACATACTTCCCATATCTCGTGTCTCATATATAACACACAGTGATCCTTTATTCAATTTATATTAGGAGATTTATCTTTAATTTCAATTGAATGTTTACATGCAAGTTCTTATAGGAAGAATTATTTCATCGTAGTTACTTGCAAATTATAAGATTACTGTGACTGCATCTATTATATGTTCTTTTATTATAATTCAATCTCCTACATTATCATTCCTCATTTATTAGGGGAAATCACAAGATTTGTATTAGGTTTACTTCATCAGATAAAGGTGGTTGGATATTCAATATCGAACAGACATTGGATGCAATAACAGGTTAGCCTATTATTTGATTTCGCTAGTTTGTTGAATATAAAAGTTTTCTCTATATAAAACATTTTTTACTATCTATTATTGTTTGTTCAATTAGGCACTTTAATGTTTGATTTCATGAGTGCATACATTTAAGAAAATAAACCAAAAAAGGATTAGGTAGTACTTTCATTTTCCTTATTATTATTGCTAAAGTAATCAATCTACATTTGATTTTTGCGAGTTTAGATTAAAACTCGTGTTTTGTACAGATTGTATATAAAGTTATTGATTATAATTTCAATTAAATAAATTGTACATATATATATATATAGATTTTAGTGATTGTTATTTATTAGGTTATTGTTTTTCCTTTAGTTATTTTTCGCTTTATTTAGGACTTAGATCGGCCAACGGAGCCACAAAACCCATCGGAGTGAATTAATCCAAACAACTTGGGTTAATTAGACAACCCCGGACTGGATTCACTCCTCCAGTTGACGAGCGGTCAATTTCTCCCGTCAACACACTCTTAGATAGGTTTTCTTTATCAATCATTTTCAGGACTAGGAGACTTCTTGTATCGCCAAAAGTATGCTCTTCACCTCACACTCTCTTGAGTGATCTTGGTGAACTGGAAGAGGGTTTATAATCTTTCTCCATCTCCCTTGCACAACAAACATAGGACATAAATTAAAGTGATAAGTAAGCACCCCATAATGTTTACATATTTTCTTTAGTTTTACATGTTTTTTCAATATCAGACAAGTAACTAGGTGAGGCCAATGTTATAAGGAAACTCATAGTTTGTTTTGAAAAATAAGAGCTAAAAGTGTTGTAAGGACCTAAAATGTCCACATCATCACACAATTTAGGATAAAAAAAAATTTCAAAACAAACACTTAGTAAGTAAAAGGATTTGAAAGGACCCCACATGTCCACATCTCTTACAATCCAAGTCTAGTTTTCCAATTTTGCAAGGATTGCACAAACACTTAGTGATTAATTAAAAGAAGTAAAGGACCCCACATGTCCACATCTCTTACAATATAAGTCTAGTTTTCCAATTTTGACAAGATTGCACAAACACTTAATGATTAATTAAAAGAAGTAAAGGACCCTGTTAGTCACCATTATTTTTTTTTTTTTAATGTGAAATCAAGATTTCAGGATCTCGCAAGATGCTAAACTGGTTTGGGAAGCCTGATAAACTAGAAAAGAGGCTAAATATGGTAGGAAATAGATAAATCTGGAAAGATTTCTAAGATGATGGGGCCCAACGCGTCATGGATCGTGAACTCTCAAGATCAACGGTCGAGGATAATTTCAGGGGGAGAAGTTGCACAAGGGGTTAATTTTGGAGAGAAGACATGAAATTTAAACCATGGTTTTCATTCGGAGCTACATGGCACCACCAGGTGCATTCCGGTGTGAAACGCGGGTTGCCCCAAACCATTTTCTCATCCCCCTGAAAATCGTAAAAGTATAAAAGGGAGGTCGGTCATTTATTTTATTTTATTTTGAATGCTAGACCGTTAAAGCCTTGGCACAACCACCATATTTCAACTGCGACTCAACATTACACCAAATTCACACCATTTCCACTTGTTTCTAGGTATTTTTCAACACAACCATGGATCCTATCATAACCTCAGTGACATAACAAGATCCTGTGGTGAATGAAGAAGCCCTAATTGACCGAGATTCATCCATTTTTAATACTGAAATCACTATTTATTCTATCTATGTGTCCAAAAGAAACATGTTCGATAAAGTAGGAAGGCATATACCATTCCTTGAAGCAGTCCAGGAAACCATAGTCCCTTATGCTATCGAAATCGCTTTCACTTTTCCCAAATTTATAGGTTGGTACGCCAAACAATATTCCCATGAAGAAAGAGTCATTGTGAATAAATGAGGGTCTGAGGTCATGTGTAGGGTAGAGATTTTGTCAATTCGAGAGTCCTTTGGTATACCAGATTTTTTTTCCTCAATTTATGAACCTTTCAATGAAGAAAATCTAATTAGGGTATACAAAGAATGCCCATCAGAGATCTGAGATTTGTTTTTAGAGACAATTAACAAACCTACAATTTGTTCAGTGTGTCTTACTTTGCCGATGAATGTGAATATAATGGTCATTGAATTGCAATGGGTCTGCTCCCTATTGAGTCAAGTTTTAGGTCTAGACAATGACAAATATGTAGTCGAATTCATGCTCGATTTTCTTTTGACCTTTTTTAAGTTAGATTCTGGTATGTCAGTTTGTATCAATTTTGATCAATTCATAGTTGATATTATCCATAAACAACTAGTGAATTTTCTCTCTCTAATAAATTTCAGATACTACACCTATTTGTTGAAGATTTTCTTGGAAACCAACAAGAGAGAATTTCCCGAAGCAACATTTGTATCAACTAAATGTAAAAGGATTACATTGCTCATCTTCATAAACACAGTCATGTCCAGGGTTTACAGTTTGATTTTCAATACCATCCTACCTAGAGTTTTGGATGACATGAGGAGATATCTACAGCCAAATCCAAAGAACAGAGTGGGGGATTGGGTAATATTCATGCACTCAACAATAATCTGGGTTTATGGTTGTCATGAATCCCCTTATCTATTTCCTATTTTTCTAACCCCTACAATCTTTTCCCTTGAATCCATCAGGCATAGAATTATATCTGAGATAGAGACATTCCTGAAGTTTCACAAAGCCTCCAACCTCTAGTTCCCTTTTATCATTGGCCCCTTCATTGTCAAAACCAGATCATGTTTATATCAAGTTCAGGAAAATCTCAAAGAGTTTGGTTTTGCACAACTACAGGGAAGAAGATATGATCCACGCCAAATCATATCCAAGAGAATATTGATGAACAAATAGGCCCTTTATGAGCTTGAACAAGTTGAGGGTTTTGATAAACTGGAAAATATAGAAGTCTGTGTTGATATGGAAGCAATCTTGCAACCAAATCAAACACAACAAGTAGAGGCAACCCTGCAACAAAGTCAAATAAAACAAGATTCTCAAAAATTGATAGTCAAAGTTCCTAAGATAAGTGTTTACAACAAGAGAAGCAGTTCAGAGGCCCTGGGCATCAATGATCAATAAACTTGCCCAAAGAAGATGAAGATTACACAATCTCCATAGATAGTATATTTAGAAGAGGAAGAGCCCAGAGAACAAGTAAATCTAGATATGGTGGAAAGTGATACCAGCACTGGAGAGGTTGAAAAGGAAAGAAAACTCCAAAGTGAAGGTGGATCAAGAACCTTTAGTAGCAATAAATACATCTTTGATAAAAAATCTGAGGCAATTTATCAATCTAAAGAAGATTTGGCAAAAAAATATGTTGACAAGGGAAACATAGCTCTGGGTGAGATGAGAGATTTAGTTTCTGAAGTGGAAAATATTTCTCAGCATAAATCTTCTTTGTTCACAGTAAGGGATGTTGAAAATAAAACCTTTAATGTTGCAATTGTAGATGAAGACAAAGTCTCTGAGATAAAGATAAGATATGACAACATCAGTGCTCCAGACAAGGTCAAATTCCATAAGCATACTAGTGATATGTTGTATTATGATTACTTGAGTTTAAGCTTGAAGAATTCAAAACTGTCATCTTATGCAATGAAATTGGAAGGAAAGTTGAGGTAGGAAAAAGAATCTAGCAGAGCTTGGCAAACTCAGGTCAAGAGGTTGGAATCTGAAGGCCCCGAAGGGGTGAAATCATCATTGGATGAGAAATACAAATTAATTTAAACCTTGAAGAGGAAATTGAAAATGTCTTCCACAAAGCATCCACAAACAACAAAATTGGTTTCTCTAGAACAAGAAAAGGAAACACTTCGTCAAGAGACATTGGAATACAAGGCTAGAGTGTTTCATCTAGAATGAGAAAAGGTGAAATGGTCACAAGAGAAGACATAATTACTAAACAAGGCTGTAGTTGTAGCTCCTGCTGCAGAAGCTAGGTAAAACACTGAAGGACTTGTCTAGGATATGCCACAAGTTATCCTGAAAGAAGGAGAAATCAAAGGGCTAAAAGATAACATAGAAAAATTGAAGCAGGAGATACAAGAAAAGGATGAAAGAATGGCTCAAGTTCAAAAGGAGAATGAAGTATTGGAAGAAACAATAGATAAATTGAAGTGAGATTAAGAGGCAAAGGCCTATTGCAGTGGAAACATCATATCATATGGGACTCTATAGCTTCCGAATCTGCCAATTTCAGAGTATATTTGAATTTCATTAATGATAAAGACAACATAGCCATCACAACTAGAAGCATGTGAACTGTTTTGAATGAGACTTTAGCAAAGAAACCATTAGAATGGGCCCAAAATGTCATAGATCTACTCAAATCCATTCCTACTATAGACCTTCAGACTATTGGGGTTAAATACATAACTACATTGATCATCTTAGCCAGGAGGGTTATTGCTAAACATAACCTGTTGAAATTAGTCCAAACCAAGGCAACACAGATGGAACAAAGTATACATGAGTTCAAGGATTTGTTCAAAGAATTATTTATCAAAGGACTTCCACCTTTTTGGGTTGGCAAGGGAAAATTGTATGATCAGGAAGAATACAATGCTCATCTGACTCAGTGCAAAATGGATCACTCCAAGTTCAAAACCCTGGAGAAAAACCTGAAAAGAGCTAGTTTAGTGGAGCATCTGAATATAGACTTTGAAATTCTGAATCAGTTCAAAGAATTCAAACTTGGATTACCAGTCATGTCATATGATTCTTACATTGACCCGGAGATTTTGATAAAGGAAATGATAGATTGTGGTATTCCTTCTGACTTGCAATGGAAGGAGATAACGCGGTTGGGTAAGACAAAATGAAGTTTTCCAGGGTCCAGTAAATGATGTCCATATGTCACTGAAGATGGAATATCACGTGGAAGACCAGAGAAGAACAAGTGGCGAAGAAATAAACTGAAATGCCAGAGCAGCCAGAATCCGGATCATGAATTGTTTTCTTGCTAATCATTGTAATCAGTTTCAAAACTAAAATAGTTCCTTGTAATTGTTGTAATCAGTTTCAAAACCAAAACATTTCATTTTTCTCATTGTAATTGGTTTCAAACCCAAGGAGCTCAACTTGTATAAATATTAGGAGTTCCAAATGTATTAGGAGTTGGAAGAAGTGCAAGGGCATGATTTTAGCTATTTGGAACTTGAATGTAATTTTCTGAAGCTGAATAAAATATACATGCATAAGTCTTGAAGCTTCCGTGAAAATATTCTAATGGTGGTGGTCTAAGTTTTGTCTTGTCTCTTTGTATGTATTCCCTGTATTTCTGATTTCATTTACACTGTATTATGTTTAAATTGGAAATTTAAAGGCCTATAATTCATCTTGTGATGCTCTTGGCTTAAACAATTTAAACTCTATTAAGTTCTTCCTAACTAAGTCAGAATTCATTTATTTAATGCTTTGATTACAATTATATGTTTTTCCTTTCTTCTTACACTCTGCACATTACAATTTATAACTCATATTTATCGCCTCATTTAGCCTTTATCCTCTGGAGAGTTCTACCAACCAATCAATGCTTCCATTTGTTTTAGAAGTTTGACTCAATAACCCTAAGCGTTCCTCCCCTTCCTTGCCAAGAAAATTATAAAAAACCCTTCAAAACAACAAAACCTAGCCAGTCATTTGTTAAAGAAAACTCATCTATTAAAGACCAAGTGACGGGAGAGAGCCCTCTCTGATCTGAGAAGGATAGTGCCCATATCTAAAGTAGTTTGTAGGTTACCTCTGTCATTTGTTTTATTATCCGAACAAATTTACAAAGTTCTAACATTTTGGCACCGCTTCCGGGAATGAAACTGGAGATTTTCCCTGGGTAAAGAACGATCCAAAGCTTCAGATTTGATTCCTGAGGGTGACAATGAATCAAACACCTTATTGGATGAGAATAAATTTACCCTGACGACTCCATTATAAAGATACCAATAGCATAAATTAGTTTGAACAGAAATCATGTCTCCTAAGAGAATTCATACCAGAAGAATCCAGACCCAGAAGCAATAATCCTTGTGTCTAATATTGAGAAAATTATACACAAAAGAAAAGAAAGGCCAATAAGCCCATTTTTTTTGTCTAGACAGATATCTATCTTTTACCAAAGATGGAGTAAAAAGCATTGAAGGCCTTTATTTTGATTTGAAATTTGAGAAAACATTGATTAGAACTAGGTATAAATCCAATTTGAGCGAAATCATCTTTGATGAGAAGAGGTTCCAAGATTTAATTTCAACTGCCTCTATTAAACCTCATGTGATTCCTACTCAGAATAATCAACCACTTCAAGTTCTTACTACAACCATGGCAACTAGGTTTTCCCCTCTTGTCCTACCTGCTCAGTTACATGATTTTCTCGGGAATATAATCAGAGGATTAAGTTGTATGATGATGAAGGCAATGTGTTGGCCCAAAAACACTTTGACTGGTTAAATGATTTTATGGACCTAGAAGAAGTAGACTATGAAGATGAAAAAATGAGGTTGTTTGCACAAAGTCTTGCAGGAGAAGTAAGGAAATGGTTCAAAGCTCTCCCATCAGTAAGTATCCCAGATTTTGAAGCCTTTGAAACAAGTTTTCTTGGAAAGTGGGGTGACAAGAAAAAACCCCTTCAGTTGCTAACCCAATACAACAACATTAGAAGGTCACTTGATGAAACAATACAATATTTTTCAACTAGATTAATGAAAGTTTACAACTCAATTCCTATTGAAGTAAAACCTCCTCCTAGATCTTCTCAACTTAGATATCTTGATTCCTTCGACAATTATTTTTCTTTGTTGTTGATAGAAAAGAGATCCACTTCACTAGATGATATGATGAGTGATGCAATAGAACTTGAAGTAAATCTAATGGTTTCAGGTAAGATCAAATATAATTATGACAGATACATAAACAAGGTTCAAGATAAGGCACAACCTTCAACTTCACAGTCATCCGAAGAGAGATTTGAATTGATGATGAAGACTATGGAGAAACTCATGGAAATGATGTCTTTATATAATAAGCCTAACACTAGAGAGAAAGTTGATGTTCCACCCAGAAATCAAAGGAGACCAAAAGTTCCACAAATTAGACAAAGAGATCAGAGGAACCATCGTGATCAACAAATAAGACAGCCTTTTCTAAATAATTATTTAAATGAAAATTTTGATGAAACTTTTGAAGACAATATGCATTGATGTGATAGGTGTTTTTAACTAAAGAAGAACATGACAGTCCCAGTGCTGGACAGTCCCAATTTTGCAAAAGACTTTATATTGTTTTCTTTTTCCTCAGAACACACCATTGCTGGTGTTTTGTTACAAAAATATGAACAAAACTTTCAAATGCCTATAGCCTACTACATCAGGATATTGAGGGATTCCCCATTAAAGTATGATATCATGGAAAAGAAGGCTTATGCATTGGTCAAGGCCCTAAAGGAGTTTAGAGTTTATATCTTGCATTCCCATACCATTGCTTATGTGCCCAATAGTTCTATGAAGGACATTTTGACTCATCCTGATCCTGAGGGTAAAAGGGGGAAGCAGATAGCTTTATTGTTGGAGTATGACCTCGAGATCAAACCTACAAAGCTTATCAAAGGGAAGGGATGTTCAAAGCTGATGGCACAGTCAAATTGTGAGCTCTTGGGAATTAATTTCATTGTTGATTTGTCATCGGATTCAGAAGAAGAAAAGGTCACTCAGGTGCCCCAAAAATTCCTTGACTCCCCATGGTATGTTGATATTATTTATGTGTTGAGGAATCTGCAGGCCCAACCTAAATTGACTAAAACCAAGGCCAATTTTTTGAAGCTAAATGAAACAAAATTTTTCATTCTAAACCAATCTCTGTATTGGAACGATCTAGGTGGGATCTTGTTGAGTTGTTTGCTAGAGGAAGAAGTGGAAAAAAACATCAGAGAGTTTCATAAAGGTGATTGTGGAGGGAACCATTATTGGAAAACTACTGTGCACAAGATATTGAGGGATGGGTTCTATTGGCCTAGAATTTTTTCTGATGTTTACAAAGAAGTTTTAAGTTTCCATGAATGCCAAATTTTTGATGGAAAAAGAAAATTGCAACCTTTTCCCTTGAAGCCTATCTCTGTTGAAGCACCTTTTAAATAATATGGCTTTGATTTCATAGGAGAAATGCATCCACAGTACTCATCTAAGAACAAGTGGATACTGACAGCCACAGATTACTTCACCAAGTTGATTGAAGAAGTTCCCACAAGGCAAGCCACATATACTATTAGCATTCAAATTTTGGAAAAAAATATTTTGTCTAGGTTTGGTTTTCCAATCAAAATCATTACAGACAATGCAGCAACATTTAAGTCCAAAATGATGGAATTTTTTTACAGTGATTACAATATAACTCTTGGCCATTCCACAACTTATTATCCTCAAGGTAATGGGTTGGATGAGCCATCCAATAAAATTTTGACCCGAATTATTAAAACATTGCTGCAAGATAACAAGAAGGCTTGGCACAAGAATCTTATCCATGCACTTTGGGATGACATGATCACTACTAAAAGGTCTATTTCCACTTCACCCTTTCAGATTGTGTATGGCACAGAGGCAGTTTTTCCTAGGTCATTAGGATTTCCAGTGATGAGATTGCTACAGGAGCAAGATCCTGAACCAGATGCTACTCAAAGAAGGACAAATGAACTAATCAATGTTCAACAGACAAGATAAAAAGCCTTTAACAACTCTCAACTTCACCAAAAGAGGATTAAGAAATATTTTGACAGGCATACTAAGGAAGATGATTTCAAAGTGGGGGATTTGGTGTTGAAATGGGATATTAGGAATGAAGACAGAGGAAAGCATGAAAAAATTGACCATCTGTGGCTAGGACCTTTCAAAATTGTGGCATACCATGGAAATACTACATATATACTATAGGAATATAATGGATATCTCGTTGGTGGGGGAAATGTGAATGGAATTTTTCTCAAAAATGATCTCGCATAAATAATTTTTCACCTTTTCCATTTCATTGTACATGTAACATCCTCGGCCATCAACACCACGACCGACAACCCTACCCAAATACCTTGTATTCTACAAACTAGCTCTAATACCAAAATTTAACATCCCCGACCATCAACACCATGATCGAAAACGCTACCCAAATACCTTGTCTTCTACAAACTAGCTCTGATACCAAAATGTAGCATCCTTGGCCACTAACAGGCTAGGAAATGCCACTCCTCTGACATACATATATATATAACATGCATTTTTAATTAATTTAAAACAAATAACACAAAATTAATGCTACCATACAAACTCAAATGGAATTGATAGTAATTCCTACATGCAACAAAACACATGATAACATTTTAAGAATCATAGACATGCATAACATACATAATTAAGCATGTAAATGATACTTATCTTCTAACTAGAGTAAAAACCACCAACTGCATGCAGACCTTCCACAAACCTCCCAGCCTTAGACCACACTGCTCATCACTCTCAACAGTGGGTCACCCCCGAGTTGGGACTAAACTCCACCGGGCAAGGGGTTCCTAGGATAGGCAAGGTCAATAGGAAAGTCATATGGTTTAAGTAGAAGGATTCTCTCCCAGGAGCCACTTATTCCCACTACTAACAGAATCTCATTCCCCACATTCCTGTCCCACCCCGGGAGTATGCACCTTCACTGTCACACAGTCCATTGGTTTCTCCACCTCCCTAACCTTGGGCTTCAACAATAGACCAAACCAGAATTCTCAAATCTCTATAGCAGCTACAGGACTCCCTCCAGGAGAACTCACTTCCTCAACACACTCTCTCACCTGGAGAGATTTGCTCACAGGCATGGAAACCTACTTCTCCAATCCACAACAACCTCTCTCACCTAGAGAGAAAGTTTCTCACAAGCCTGATAACTTGCCTCTTCAACCGCGGGCTTGACAACCCACTTCTTCAAACCACAATAGTTAATTTGGGTAAGGAAAGGGACATATCAGTAATTTTCAGAGGTGTACAATGGCCACAGGTTCGACAATGGTGGAAATATATGGTTGCGTTCTTTCTTAGTGCATGAGTGAACTCGTGAGGAGAGATGGGGAAGACCGGTTGAACATAGTAAAGATGGTGAGAGCGTGAGATCAAAAATTGTCTGTGTGTGAACCCCTTTCCGTGAGTGAGTTCCTCCTTGTGCATGAGTGAGTGAATGCATGTGAGTGCCTGCCAACAAGAATTCCCCCCTTAAGACTGCATGTTCCTAAGCTGACACATGTCGCTCATGAAGCACGTTCCTTCCCTTTGGAAGTCACCTGTCCTCCCCAAGGAACTTAGGATAAAAACATATCCTTCTAAACAAATTTTGGAATAATAATAAATTATTATTCTCTTGGACTTAATCCCCTAGAATTATCCCCTCTTTCCAACCTCTCAACCCCCTCTCCCTTACCTAGCATAGTGGAGCTTAGTCCCCCATTATATTTTATTGTGGTCGGTCTACATGCAACGATCTTTTTATATTAATAATATGAATATTTACATGTACAAAAAAAACTCCTGGCCTTTAACACCCAGGCCCTCTGGCCTAGTAAACACATAATCCCATAGCTTATAATTTCTTGGCTCACCAGCTTACAAAACATGTTACAATTCATAAATACAACTGGGGCTCGTCCTTGGGGATATTACAATCCCCTCCCCTTATTTTTTCATTGTCCTCAGTGCAAATTTTTACACAACATCAACAAGATTTTCAAAATCTTCAAAACAATGTGGGTATTTAGTTCACATAGCATCCTCATGCTCCCATGTCGCGTCCTCAAGACCGTACGAGGTCCACTGGACCTTTACAAGCCCTATGGCTTGATTCCAGAGTTGTTTTCTCTTCCGATCCAATATGCGCACCTGATGCACTTGCAAGACACCTTATTTCTCCACATGAATCACATTCCAATCAATAACATGATTAGCATCAGGTATATATTTCTTAAGGAATGAAACATGAAACACATTATGTACAGTCATGGATGCGGGCAATGCAAGAATATATGCAATTGGTCCAATCCTTTCTAGGATTTCAAATGGCCCACAATATCTGGCTGCCAACTTGGAACAGTTTCCCAAATTTAGGGAACTTCTGTTGGCTTTCACTTTCAAGAAAACATGATCATCCACTTTAAACTCCCTGTGGGTTCTATTCTTATCAACATAAATTTTCTTCCTGTCTTGGGCAGTCTTCAAGTTATGCTTAATCTTCAGCATTTTCTCATCCATTTTCTTGAGCAACTTTGGCCCAACCACTGCCCTATCAGCTGGGTTGTCCTAGCTTATTGGTGTGTTACATTTTATGCCATAAAGTGCTTCAAACAGGCTCATCTTCAGTGGTGCTTGATACCCATTGTTGTAGGCAAATTCTACCAAGTGCAGGTAGTCTTCCCATTTAGATGGTTTTTCCAGCACATAAATCCTTCGCATATCTTCTATCACTTGGTTCACCCTCTCTTTCTATCCATCAGACTTAGGATGATAAGTAGTGTTGAAGTTTAGATTCATTTTGAACCCTTTGAATAACCCCTTCCAGAAATTTGAGGTAAATTATGGGCCTCTGTCAAACACAATTATCTTGGGAATACCATGCAATCGTGTTACTTGCCTCATATAGATTTTGACAACATTAGCTTCCTTGTGAGTGGTATTCAATGGAATAAAATGGGCAGGTTTCGTAAGCTTATCCACCACCACCATTATGGAATCATGTTTCTTATTTGTTCTGTGTAATCCCATGATGAAATTCATTGTCACCACTTCCCACTTCCACTCAGGAATGGGTAATGGTTGTAACAACCCTGTTGGGTGCCTATGTTTAGATTTGACCTTCTGGCACTCCATACATATGGAAATGTTTTATGCAATTTCCTTCTTCATACCTAGCCAAAAGTAATGGCTCTTGATTGTTGCCACTGTTTTCTGATATCCAGGGTGCCCAACATAAGGCATATTATGCATTTCTTTCAAGATCATAATTTTCAATTCCTGGAAATTAGGTACATAAACTCTATTTTTGTACAAGAGTGTTCCATCATATTCCAATTTATAATCTTACACTCTATGTAGCATCTTACCTTGTTGTAGCTTTGTCACCAATTCCATGTACTACAAATCTGCATTTTCATCTTCCAAAATTCTGCCTTTAATCTTATTTTGATACATGCTAATGGTCGTAGCATGTAGTTCATGTTCTCTTCTATTGGGTGCATCAACCACTTTGTTCTCCTTTCCTTTTATATGCTTGATATCAAAGTCGGACTCACAAAGGAATTCCAACCATCTACTCTGCCTAGGATTCAAGGTTGCCTGATTAAACAAATACTTCAGACTATTATGGTCTATCCTCAGTTCAAACCTCTTTCCCATGAGGTAATGTCTCCATTTCCTCAAATCATGCATTATGGCTGCCAGCTCCAAATCGTGAGTTGCATAGAGCCTTTCATGATATTTCAATTTTATGGACTCATAACATATTACAAACCCATTCTGGTTGAGGACTCCCCCCAGTCCTTCTTTGCATGCATCTGTACACACTATAAAATATTCATTTGGATCTGCAATCCTCAGGATTGGAGCACTGGTTAACAACTAATTCAATTGCTAGAAGCTTTTCTCACATTCTTCTATCCATTGAAATTTCTTCTCCTTCCTTTGCAAGGAAGTGATGGGGTGAGATATCCTTGAGAACCTTGCAATGAACTTGTTGTAATAGCCAAATAGACCCATAAAGAATCTAACTTCTATTAGATTCTTTGGCATTGATGATTCTCTAATGGATTTTATCTTCTCAGGATCCACGACTATCCCACCCTTTGAAACAATATGTCCCAAATAATGGATCTATTTTTTATAGAATGAGCACTTGCTCAATTTGGCATACAGTTGGTGCTCTCTTAGAACTTGCAACACCATCCTCAAATGATTTTCATGCTCTTCCTCCAACTTGGAATACACCGGGATGTCATCCAAAAAGACTATGACAAACTTTTCTAGATATTGTCGGAATACACCATTCATTAGGGACATGAAAATAACAGGTGCATTTGATAATCCAAATGGTACCACTGTGAATTCATAATGACCATACCTTGTTCTGAAGGCAGTCTTGTTGATGTCATCATCCTTTATCCTTACCCAGTGGTACCCTAACCTGAGATCTATTTTTGAAAATATATTGGCATCATTCAACTGATCAAAAAGACCATCAATCCTTGGCAAAGGGTACTTTTTCTTAATATTCACTTTGTTCAACTGCCTGAAATTGATGCACAATCTCAATGTCCCATCTTTATTTTTTAGGAACAAGACTAGGGCACCCCAAGGTGACACACTTGGGCGTATATACCCCTTCTTCAGAAGTTCTTCAAGCTGCAATTGCAGTTCTTTCGGCTCTAGTGTACTCATTATGTAAGGAGTTTTTGAAACTGGAGCTACTCCAGGAATTAGGCTTATAGAGAAATCAATATCTCTCTTCGGGGGTAGTCTAGGTACCTCATGAAATACATCTTCAAAATCCTATAATACTGCATGGTCTTAAAGATTTGACACCTTATCCTTAGGTGCTTCTTCCATATGGGCTACAAATATTTGGCAGCCCTTCCTGTAACACTTCTTCAGCTGCGTTGTTGAGATTTTTCTGACAGTAATTTCCCTTGGGATTCCTTGCACTTTCCTTGGGTTTCCTTCCTCATCCAGGAAAGTGAATTCCTTGTTATGACAATCTAAGATGGCATGGTGTTGGTCCAACCAATCCATCTCAATTAGACAGTCATAGGAACCTAAAGGTAAGATGCTCAATTCATCCCTTGTGCTCAATCCATTCATGTCCACTAGACAAGACTTAACCAACTCAACAAACTTTCTCTTGGATCCTGTATCCAACTGCACTAACCAATATTTTCCATGCTTTCCTCTTGGAAAATGCAAACTTTCCACCATTCTAGGATCTATATAACTATCACTAGCTCTTAAATCAATTAAAATAGTAATGGTTTGGTTGTTGATCATACCTTTCACTTCAGTCATATGTGACTGATATTCCACTTGCTTGTTGTCCAGGGTTGCATAGATCTTTGGTACACTTATTCCCATTTCCTCCACTATTTCTGCCTATTTAACATTGTGGACATCTCTCACATTTTCATTTCGGTAGGGGTAATCTTTATACCTATGATTTCCTTTACAACCCCAACATTCCATAGGTGGTTGTCTTGGAATTTGCCCACCTATTTCAGACTTCCTTGGCTCTCTAAAACTGACATGTCCTTGAGGGATATTTCTGGAAAAGGATGGCTTAGTTCCCTTCTTCCTATGATCCATATTTAATTTCTTCTTGTCTTCCCAAGCCTTCCAGAAATTGGGCTTTTCTCTTTGCTTCTCATATAAGAATTTTTCTCTCCTTATAGTTTCTTCCATATTTTTAGGATCATCATACTAGATCTTGTCACTGATGGGAGATGGTAGTCCACTAAGATACCTTTGAATTTTGACAGTCTCATCTTTGATGAAAGGGACATAGTTCAAAAATTCCATAAACCTTCGTTCATATTCATCAATGGTCATGCTATCCAGCTTGAGTTCAAAGAACTCTTTTATCTTTCTATCATAGTTTCTCTTAGTCAAGTATTTATTTTCGAAATACTTCTTGAATTCCTTCCAAGTAACATTTTTCTCTTTAATGTGTTGCACCTGCACAAGCTGATCCCACCACATGGATGCCTTTCCTTTCAATTGAAACATTGAAATTCTTCATTCTGCATGAGAGGAATAATTCTGTAGTCGGAAATATTTTCTCATGCCAAGAAGCCATGTCTCGACATCTTCTTCCTTCTGGTGTTCACCATCAAACATAGGAGGCTTAATCTTGTTCATTTCTCCCTTCATTTCATCCACTCCAGATCTCTTGTTCTTTCTGGTAGAATATGGGCTTGAACTACTGTGTTCCCTCCTCTTGGAGTGTCCTCGAGAGTGATGATGGTGTCTGCCAACACTCCTTGATTTTATCTTCTCATTAGGGGACCTGTGACTTCCTAATTTATTGGAGTCACTCTCCTTATCCAATTTCTTTTCTATCCTTTCCAAACCTTGTATCAAATTTAGGTTGAATTCTCCCTGTTGATCCCTGGATTTCATGAGATTTTTGTTATCCTCTTAGTGATGATGGACATCTTTCTACAATATTTTAATGATTTTCATCATGTTTCCTTCCTTATGTATCTCTTCTCCATGACCATTGGAGCTCGATCCTTCAACTACCAAATGGACATCCATTCCATTAGGTTCATTCTCAAAATTGAAGGCATTTTGTGCCTCCTCCATTTATCTGCACTCTACGACAATTTAGTTCGGTTCTGACAATCGTTGACTCTACAAACACAGCGTAAAATCTATTATCACTGAGAGTCACCTTCAAATTACAGGAGGATAAGCCTAGTACCCATCAGATTTTTGGTGGATGTTTGTTTTATATGAGTGGAGGTCAATGGAAAAAACTCAAAATATGAATGATGTTCAACACAGAACTAGACAAGAAATGCATAGGGAAGTGAGGGCCACATTAACTTCGGTCAGTGAATTGAGTTTAAGGGAGAGTAGAGGGAAGACTTAGTGAGAAAGGGTGAACAAGACTGCTATGGGCATCAGGATTTCAAGCATCTTAGAGAAGAAAAACCCAGACTCAAACTCACTCTTAAGCCTAGGTTTTAGACACTAAAATATGTCCAAACAACAAAGTCACACCAATACAATGATCAAACCTACATCATGATGCAGCTACAACAACTCGATTGGATCCTCCATGCCTGAGAGATTCAATGTAAGAGGGAAAAGGATAACAAGGAAGATGACTAAAACTGGTCATGATACCACTGTAATCAAACCTACATTATGACAACATAACAACCCTTGACTGGATCCTCCATGCCCGATTGTTTTAGCACAGTTTTTAAAGAGAGATGAAAAGAAGATGACTTCTATTAACATGAAAGTATAAAATTTTATACATAACCAGAGAAAATTTCTGGCATCAAAACATTACAAAATAGGGAGATGTTCTCAACCAGTTGACCCTCTACAAAATTTCAAAACTAACTAATTATACTCAGAACAATTCACCACTACCAAGAGCACGATCGGGCCCCTGAATTCAAGGCTTTTTGTCTGCGTCTTCTCTGTCAGACTGTGTAGGCATTGTTATTTCAGACGTGAGCTCATATTAGCATGGGTTTTACAGGAAAATTTGCTCACATGAGTACCACGAGCTAGCGGTTCAGTCCCCACGACCAGACCTTCCATAACTTCCATTTATGGAGTGAGCCGAGGTTTCAACCACCACTCTTTTTTTTCATTAACTACCTTCATCGGGATCAGGACAAGTTTTAACGCCCAGGGATTTGCCATGTGCTTCTAGTGGCTCTTCGAGTCAACTCGACGCCTTGAAACCATGATAACCTCATTTTGTGACTAACACAGGCCTTTTTCATCCTTTGATGCAGATCTCGTGAAATCTGAACCCTTTACTTTGCGCTCCCAAGGCTTCTAGTGCTGACTTTTTCTCCACTGCATTTCCTACATGCGACCTCAGGCCATTACCCGATGCTTATCTCTAAAGGCGCTTTGGGATTTCTGCCTTCAGATATTTTCACAACACTAGATCACAGACTTCCCAATTCCCACTTTGACGAAATCACCTGACTCAAATTGATGGTGGATCTACTTTGCATCCGACGACTATGATTTCTTCCTTGGAACCCCGAGCTACCGGCTCCACGTGACGAGCGCTCACCTTTTTTTATGGACCCACTTTCCATATGACCATGGGCCCAATTATTGGGTGCTTCATGACTTCGCGCTTCACAAACTTGCACCCCACCCCTTGCCAATCCTTTGAACTATGAACTCACGAAGACGCTTATCTATCGCCACATTCTCCTATGGGTCTGTGGCCACAATATCTTCGTATTTTTTTCCTTCGAGAAACTTTAACACATCCCACTTTGCAACTCCCGATCTTCGGAATGCGAATGGTCTCTGCATACAGAGATCGACAGTCTTTATTGACTGACAGTCAATGAATTAGATAATACCTTTACTCTACTTTGGAACTTCGGGCCTTGGCACTTCGGCACTTCGTTGCTTTAGGCCTTTAGGACTCGGGAAAATTGCGCATCCCTCACTTCAGTTTTCCCGAATTGACTTTCTCTACAACTCAAATATGGTGCCACCCATCTTGATGGATCGGACAACCCATGCTAATTTTGGGTTTCAGGACTTCATACCTTTGACGAACAAATTTAAATACATTTTGAACTCCCGAATTTCTGCGATAATATTCCATCATTGATCTCTTCCAATAATATCCATGGCCCAAATTTAATCTTTTCTTGACCTTTGATCTTAGGATTTTGCTCTGGCACTAATATTTGAGCAAATTTAAGATTATGAACACCCTCTAACTGCCAATATGAACTCCACATGGAATCCCAGTCGTTGGGATATGAACTTGCCTGTTTGCTTGATTTGATTCTGGAATGGGACACTCTGAGTGCTGCACCTTGAGCCCACAACTGCGTCCTATATAAAAAAAGACTTAGACAAATGGTTGGGGGCTCAAAAAGACAAAGGACGAGTGATTGAGACAAAGAGTAAAATGATCAACCTTATATAAGACATAAAATATTAGGGCCGAGACGTCTCAGGTAAGACAACAAGGAAAAATAGGTCGTTCAAACATACGAGGGAAAACAGAGAAAAATTTACAAGTCAAAGGGGGGAAAACTTAAGATTTGGTCTGCAAAAAGGAGAGAGATAGAGAAAAATTACAAACTTAGGTAGAAACCACAAACCCACAATACTCTGACAAGTTCATGTGATAACATTTATCTCCATAGGGGATGGCATGCTCCCTGTGAGCTTCCAAGAATGTCCAGCTCAAGCACCTTAGATTTGGGTTATGGGGTCTCTTATTGGATACAAAAACTAAAAATCAAAAAAAAATAGGAGTGGTATTTATGGAGGTGGAACGCCATTTACGGCCTAAACAAAATATTTCTTCAAAAGATTCCCATTGACAGAGCCACCTAAAACCTCAGAATCCTCCAAATTCTGCAACTTATAAGTGTTATTCAAAAATATCTCAAAAATTTTGAAGGGACCAATCCACAAGGCTTCAAATTTTCCATGTTTTCATTTGTCTTGTTTGGGGGCATCCCACTTGAGAACTAGATCCCCTAACTATAAATATTCCTTTCTTGCGCTCTTGTCAAAGGCTCATTTTATTTTCTGCTGATGGTCCTAAGTTTTACTAAGAAACTTCTCCCTAGTCTGTTGCACTTCTACAAGCTGCAGTATCCTCCAGACCATGTCATTAGGTTATCCTTGGTATTCTTGGAGGAACTTTGCCACAAGAAAATCAAGTTGAGCATGAAATATTGCCTCAATGTCATACACCAGCTCGAAAGGAGAAATGCCCGGTGATCTTTTTGTGGTAACTCTGTCAGCCCATAATGAAAACTTCAACTTTGAATCTGAGGCTTTCTTGTTTTCTTCTAACAACTTCTTGATGATCGTTGTTATAGGATAAATCCGTGAGTGTGGACACAAACTGATCTCCCTAGATCCACCTGGATCTAGAACAAAACAGGATAGAATAATACACTTTCCCTAGATCTATCCTATTGAATTAACTAAGAGATAAGGGTTATGGACATACCTTATGAACACTTTCCTTAGATATCTGTTGTTCCAATATTCTCTCCGATGCTCTTGTTTCGTTTAGATCACAACAGTACAAACCAATCGAAGTAAAGGCAGATTAATATATTCAATGGCTAGTCTATACATATGATCAAAGAGTTATGTAATAAAGTGACATCATCTTTATGGGAAAGGGACATATTACTGTATTGAATTAATTGAAAGTGAAACTTACAACCTGAGCCTTGATGTCGTAGGTCTCCTTTCGATGGCTCCTAGCTCTGACACACACATTTGCTCATGCATGAAGAAAATCAACCACTTGTGATGACCTTGCTATTGTCTCTTGCTGCTGTAGCATCAATCCTCCATACAGTCTTGCACTAATTCTCTAATCAATATCTATCTAGCTTGCTGCTTATTCTTCTTAACCCTTTCCATGAGAAATCTCCTCAATATATAAGGGAAGACAGATTAGTTACTTGGATAGGAAATGATCCCAAGATATCTGGAATGCCAGCACTTGAATAACCATTCGAAGCCAACTCATGTTTCTAGAAGATTCCCTTCTAGAAGATTCAAGATCTTATATTTTTCCTTCCTTTGGAACAGGTTCTCACCCTAGCTATTAGTTACAGTGTGAGAGGTTCACACCCCATCTTAATGTAGCCTGCGAGAATCAGGCATTCTCGCAGGCGAATACATAGGTAGCCTGCGAACATCCCTTAAAAGCATGATTTCTGGAAGCAGACAAATGTAACTTCTTTCAGGAAAATGTTCTTAGTAAAGAGATTGATTTTCCATCATCATAACATCGTCATGACATCATCACAATGACCAAAATTGTGGATAACAGAATTCCCCCCAAAGTCTGAGAGTGGAACTAGTGACAGTCAATGGACTTTGTAAGCTGCATGTGTGTGTCGAGAACCAAGAGCACATCTAATCGGAAACCTGCAAACATCCAAGCATTAGCAAAATATCATGTATACCAATTCCTGAGGTAGGCATTCCCATACTCAGATCATAGACCGATGACATCATAAACAAAGGTCATGGCCACCAATCATACACTGTGGATCCATGCAGTCATAATATAGCACAACCACCTGAATACATTGTGGATATATGCGACAAATTTTCAATCAAGACGGCATAGCCACGAAACATACACATTGGATCTATGTGTCGCAAATTATACATACTCCATCGCAACTTGGATCATAAAGATAGTATCCAGGGTCTTCCATCTCATCGCCCAAAGTACGAATCTAACCACGTGATTACATGTGTCGAAGTCGAACATGGTAGAAACCACTTGATTACCGGTCATTGGTGTAACCATTATCAAGTGCGAGGGAAATCACCATTGATGTCAATGACTCCCAAGGTACTATAGTACAATCCATCAACTGTGAATAAATGAGTTGATGTCGAACAACCGATGAATCTTTCGATCAAGGGCCAATGATGTAAACCCATTGTCGAAAGCGAGGAAACTTTCCATTGAGGCATGCAAGTTCCAAGGTACTAAATAATTTCTAAGTCTTGATTCCAGATAATGTGCTGAAGTCGACGGAACAAGCCTCGTCATAGGAGGGCCTTGATGTATCCCCCATCAGTGACACAAAATGAGTAACAGAGTTTGAAAGTGAAACAAAGTATGCGACAATTGGACTTTGGACATAGGGAAGGCCGACACGAAATGAATGGATAACTGCAAATGGATGACTCAAATAGAGGTTTCAGACTGATAGCTCTTGAACATATGAATGACATGACCAATGATTTGGTAGCATTGACTCAAAGATGACACATGGAAATACCTTTTTATTAAATTGAATGAGAGACAAATGGATTTCCCAAACCGGCTTCAAATGATGAATAGGGGGTGTCATGTTCAAGAGCGACACTTACTGCCAATTAACACAACGATGAAACATATCCCTTTTCTCAAATTTCCCCCCACCATTTCTGGCAAGTACCTCTTTATTTTTACGCAAGATTGAAGAGGATCACATATGCTTGTTGATATAATCTCATCCTTCAGACGAGTCCCTCGGAGTATTTTTAATGAACCCTAAGAAGGAGTGGTTCGGTCCCATCACGGGTCAGTCAATGTTTGTTTAACAAGTCCAGAGATAGAAAACTCGAAGGCTTTTCAAGATTATAGAGTTTGGAAAAACACTTTAAAAGATAAATCTCTCAGTTCCTTTTTTGTACAGTAGTCCAATGAGATCGAAAAAGGGTTAAACTATCGCTCGAAGGACACATACTTCAAATACTTTAACGAGCATGAAAATAGCAAGATCTCTCGGCAATCTTTTCATGTTTAGAGAGTCTGAAAAGAGCTTAAAGTTAACTCCAGTGGGGTTCCTTTTTCGTGTAACCACAACGAGCCCGAAAAAGAGATAAAACAACGCTCGATTGCATTCTTATGTTTTTTTTCAAGCGCAAGAACGGATAAAAAGACACTCAATGTTTTATGTCAAAACCATAACAAACAACCAAAATCACACCACACCAAGTAAAAATTCTGCCCATAATCATCCATATTTGCACCCGTCAATCATTTCACTCATTTCTTCATTAGTGATTAGGGTTAAATAGGAAATAATCATAAAAAACCCACTTTTGATATAGTAAAAAGTAATAAAATGAACAAATAACAAAAATTACCATACCATTTTCACATTTTACCCTTTGA
>ML783647.1:249959-264765 GCA_009831015.1 Picea engelmannii
CTCATTTCTTCATTAGTGATTAGGGTTAAATAGGAAATAATCATAAAAAACCCACTTTTGATATAGTAAAAAGTAATAAAATGAACAAATAACAAAAATTACCATACCATTTTCACATTTTACCCTTTGAGTGCCAAAAAAAAAAAAACCTCATTTACCCTCTATCTTCGACGTCAAATTCCAGGAGCTACGAGAGACCATTTGATGTGCTGTCAGCTATATTTTGGTAAGTGCCTCATCCTTCATCTTTTCATGGTTCAAAATTATGGTTTTATTGGTTAAAAGTCAAGTTTTAATTCAATTTTTTAAACCCTATGTGCTTGGGAGCATTCTTGCAGGTGGCCCATACGGGGCCTGCGAGAATGACCCATTCTCGCAGGTGGGCCATGGGAACCTGCGAGAAGTTCACACTGTGCGAAGCGGGCCACCTGCGAACAACGCAAAATCCAAAAAAATTGTGTAACGTTTAGCCAATGCAATAATTTTTTTTCATGAATAAGATCACTCACTATGTTTGTGTGTTATTTTTATGCAGGTTGCTAGCCACAATCATGGTTTTAGAGTGGCAGGAACGATAGCACGAGGAGGATAATGCTAATAAGGAAAACCATCCTCCAACCATTGCTACACTAAGAGACTGTGGTCTCTTAAAGTATTTCCGTGTCCCGGGCATGAGAGCCCAAGTTCGATTGTTGGAATACTTAGTCCGAATGTGGGATCCAGACCAACAAGTATTCATCATGGGAGCTCATACATTGACCATCAATATTGAGGATATCTATTTCTTGACTGGGTTATCCAGACGTGGATCCTATTGCAGTTTGTCTGGTAGCAGAGCAAGGGGTCTAAAAATGAGTGAGTATTGTAACCAGTACTGTGTGCCTGAGGCTGAACGACAAAAAGGAAAAGTGGCAATTTGGGGAGTGACTGATTTGACTCTCTGTACCATTCTCTTTACCATTTCTCGAATGGCAGGAAGTCCTTCTCTGCATATGGCTATGCAAAGCTACTTCTAGTACGCCATCGAGTGTACTGAGCCCCGGGTATTCAACTGGGCTGACGCAGTATTACGCAATGTCAAGAAACAATTGACTAAGTGCAGGCGAGGAGGTCTGAAGCAGTTTGGTTATGGGTCTCTGTTAGTGTCTTTCTTCCTGGAGAGAGTCCCAGTATTCCGTCTACAGGCTGAGTGGGATCTTCCTGGTCCTAGAGATCCGAGGATGTTATGGTGGTGTCGGCTCATGGCCTGACATGTGGCAGGTCCTATCGTCAAATATGACAATGTTTTCTTCGACTGGCTACAAACTCAGATGTTGATGGTGGACGACTATGCCTACGCTGGGCTGGACTTCAGAGGAGATCTAGATCTTGCACTTCCTGAAGACGCACAGTGGGGAGACCTCGGTAAGAAGTACACAATTTTTTTAGTTTTTAAATGTTTTTGGATTTTTAACCATATTTAAATGTTTTTGTTTTTATAGATTTATCCAAAGACTAACACCAAATTCTTGTTGATAACACAGACGTTGGACCATACAGACCTGCTGGCAGTTCTCCTATCCAGAGACAAGGAGAGGTTGCAGTAGCAGTTCCACAGTACGTCGAGGAATATCTGACAGTGGAGCAGAACTTAGAAGGTCTGATGGTAGACGTTCCAGATATGACTCTGGAGGAGATTCCACGAAGCGATCAGCGTCACACTGTGGGAGTCTCTACATCTATGGGTCGTCTGCTCCGCAGAGTTGCTAGGACATTAGTGTGATATCGTGAACATCATTGATGTCATTATGTAGAAGCCATGGGCTTCAATTTTTGATATTTTGGTCTTCGGACACATTTTGTAAAAACAAACTTTGATCGTTATATATATATATACATGGTTTCTACCGGCTTATTTTACATTGTGTACATTTTAATGTGTTTGATTTATAAGTGATGTAAATTCCTATCCAATACATAATTAGCTAAAGCATCTGTCAATGTATTAAGACATCTAGGAATGTGTTGATATTCTATGTAATCAAAATGTCGTTCCAAGAGGCGAATCTGCAAATATACCCTTAATAAAGTAGGACTTCGAATAGAATATACATTACTGAGTTGTAGTACTACCAACTGCGAGTCAAGTCGAACAACCAAATGGTGAATTTCGAGAGAGATAGAATCAACCAGTAATTCAACCACGGTGCTATACTCTGCGATGTTGTTGGTTGCTCGGCCAAGACATATACCTCGTAGAGATATGAGTTCATTTTTCGGGGCATAGATTTCCCATGCAGCGGAAGCTAAGTTCCAAGTACTACGGCTAGCACCATCGGCGAAGCCAATGTAAGGTAGCGAAAACTCCGACATATGGCAATCAAACACAACGTCACGTAAGGGTAGAGACCAGATAATGTCAAAAACAAAACTAAAGTAACACACACACGTAGTATGATACATAAAATACAAGTACTCATGCACAAATGACTTATGCATAATACTTCTTTAAGTACAACCCATTCCTGGGTTCACTCAAAGGTACACCATCATAATCAACTAGTTCATATGCTCCTTTTTCCAACACTCTGCTAACAATGTAAGGCCCACGCCACATTGGTTCGAATTTCCCAGCTCCTAAGACATCTTTATCTTGTTCATATAGTAGAACAAGATCTCCTTCAGAGAAGACACGAGGTTTGACATGCTTGTCATACTGTTCCTTAACGCGTTTCTTATGGGCTTCTATTATAAGAGTAGCATCACGGCGAGTCTCGTCTAATCGCATCAAATACAACAGACATTCCTCTTCGATAGAAGTATTAGGTAAGAGTTCTACAGCTAGCTTCAAAGATGGTATCTCACATTCTATTGGCAGAATGGCTTCCATGCCATAAACTAATCGAAAAGGCATGAATCCCGTGGCAGATTTAACAGATGTCTGATACGCCCACAATGCCGAAAATAACATCGTGTGCCAGCTAGTTTTATGGATTCCTATCATCCATCGAATCATAGTTATAAGAACCTTATTGATTGCTTCGACCTAGCCATTAGCCTGTGGATAATAGGGTGTTGAGCTATCATGGCAAAGGCCCAACTTCTCTGTAAGTTCATACATCATATAATTTCTAAAATGATTACCATGATCAGTAACGATAGTATGAGGAACACCAAAACGAGTAATGACATGGTTGAACAGAAATAACACTACAGTCTTCCCAGTATTATCAAATGTTGGCATCGCCTCGGCCCACTTAGTAAAATAATCAACAGCTACGATAATATAACCATGCCCCCCGGCCGAGTGAGGGTGACATGTCATGAAATCAATGCCCCATTTAGCAAAAGGACCAACTGAGACTACAGGGTGAAGGGGAGAAGGATGCAACCGAATCTTTTGATTGTAGGTCTGGCAGGCATGACACTTCTGAACAACAATAATGCAGTCCTTGAACAAGGAAGGCCAAAAGTAACCTACACGTAAGATTTTCTGGGCAGTAGCATACCTAGACATATGACCACCACATGCTCCTCAATGGTAGTCATTCAAAACTTTCTCAGCTTCTTCAAAAGTCAAACAACGCCGAAAGATAGAGTCAATGCCTCGACGGTATAGAGTATCGCCGAAGATAATATAATGACATGCTTGATAACGGATACGACGGCGTTCGACGCTAGACACAGCAGGCCAGAAAGTTTGAGTCTGGAGATATATAATGATATCTCCATACCAAATATCGTCGGTACTGATAAGGAAAAGTGACTCGTCAGGTAACAAATCGACTGCTACTTTTTTCGTGGCAGTGTGGGGAAAATCACAAATTAACTCAGCGAAGACTAGGTATTTCTTCGATGTGGCGCGATCGAATTCCAAATCGAACTCCTGGAGAATAAAAATCCACTTGGAGTACTTGCCCCCCAGCAATTGACGTGTCAATATATGTTGCATGGGGTTACAGTGTGAAATCACTGTAGTTTTCCTGGAGAGAATATAATGACAAAAACGTTGAACTGCTTGAACAGCAGCCAAAGCCAGCTTCTCAACATGTTGGTACTTGATTTCCATTGATGATAAACTTCTACTCAAGTAATAGATAACATGTTCATCATGGTTATCATCCTCCTGAATGAGGACCATGCCAATAGTATACGCGGAAGAAGCTAGATAAAGAAAGTAATATTGACTATAATCTAGAGGGAGAAGAAGAGGAGCTTTCGTGAGGGACAATTTTAAAGCTTCAAAAGAGTTGTTAGCAACCTTATCCCAGACAAACTCTGAACCTTTCTTTAGAAGACGTGTGAAACCACGAGTAATCTCGGCATAATTCAGAATGAAACGACGAAGAAAGTTTGCTTTCCCCTGCAAACTTTGTAACTGGCGTAATGAAGAAGGAGGAGGGAGATTAAGAATCGCCTCAACCTTAATAGGATCTACCCGGATCCCCTGACGTGAAACAATGAACCCGAGAAGACGGTCGGACTCTACGCAAAAGACACAATTATGATGGTTTAGATGAATGCGATAGAACCGGCAATGAACGAAAATTGCTCGGAGATGATTAGGGTGATCGACTCGGTGTAAAGAATGAGCTGGCAAATCGTCCAAATAAGGTTGAACGATATGCTTGATGTCGTGAAACGCATAAGACATAGCACGCTGAAAAGTGGCACCTGCGTTCTTAAGACCGAATGGAAGTTTTTTGTAGGCGAAATTACCCCAAGGACAGATGAAAGCAGTTTTATTTTGGTCCTCAGGAGCGATATTAATTTGATTATAGCCGAAAAATCCATCCATGAGGGAAAATATTTCACTGCCGGCACAGTCATCGATGATTTGGTCGATGAAAGGGGTTGGAAAGTTGTCCTTTGGACAGGCTTTGTTAATATCCTGATAATCAACACAAACACGTATACTACCACCTTTCTTGTCAATCGGTACGGGGTTGGAAACCCACTTTGTCAACGCCACAGGATAAATAAAACCGGCTTTAAGAAGTTTTTCAACTTCGAGTTTAATGGCTCCCGCTTTATGTGGATGGATAGGATGGAGGCGCTACCATATTGGTTTATCTCCAGGGTACGTTTTGATCTCATGCACGACAATAGTAGGGTCAATACCCGACATCTCTTCGTAACTCCAGGCAAAGATATCACGAAATTCCTTGAACAACGCAGTATAGGTGACAATTTCTTCTAGAGAACACGAAGCTCCAATATGAACTTTTTCAACAATCCCAGGTTTAACTGAAATATCAATGGGTATCATGGGAGAAATATTGCTGAGGTTCCCTTCTAAAAAAACATCACGTGTAGATCCAGGAACGGTCGTTATGACAACAACGGTCGACAGAGTCGAAATCCACTGATAATTCTCGAGAGTGTGTTGTTCCAAAAATAGTATGGAATGATGATGCCCATCGTCCCAAGGTGTATCGGCCATGACAAACATAATCATCTCGTCAATGGGGAAGATGACACGGAAAGGATCGGGAGACAACTCCTCAAGAGAGGGTGTAGAAGGTGTTGCCAATTGAATTGTATGGTAAGCAGACTCAATCGGACTTAATGGCATAACGTCGTTGAAACGAGGATGAGCTCCAGGATCAGGGATGATACAAGGGTCAAAAGACACTGGAAGCTCATAAGGAATGGAGGAGATCATATTAATCAAAGAAACTGACGGGCGTAGAATATCGGGTGGTGGTGGTATGGGAAAAGTACCCATAAGAGAATATTCTTTTAAAATATCGACTCCAACATTCTCATAACCCAGTGGGGTTTTAGCTATAAACGACACGTTTCCGGTGCGAGTATCAGAATTAAAGAAGGCAAGTTGATCAACCGTAACGATCTTTCCTTGATGGGGAAAACGGACTACACGGAATAGGGTTGACACAACAGCTCGCATAGAATCTACCCAGCTACGACCAAGAAGAAGATTATAATCTAGGGGAGCATCGAAAACTTCCACTTCAACCTGGACGGTCTTACCTTCGAGAGTAATCGGAAATGACAGAAGAACACCGTAAGGCCTAAAACCTAAGCCATTGAAGGCTTTCAAAGTATTTTGTGATTCAGTTAACGGAGGAGAGCCAATGGCTTTCCAACAAGTAAGAGACATTACACACGTAGAGGCACCCTCATCAACAACAATTCGGCAGATGCTCTTGTCGGAGACAATAAATTGTATTTGAAAAGAAAGCTATGGGGGTAACCTTGGAACATGGTTGTCCAAGTCAAAGACTATCAAGTTCGTATCGGTAGGATCAATTCCACCTATGGCTTTCAACAGAGCCCTTCGTTGCACCGGACAAGACTGAAGGACTTGAAGGGCAGACATCGTTGAAGGTGCTTGGGCCAGATCTTCGACAATGCTATAGTTCTGGGCAGCACGAGCATGAGGATTGAATGTCGATTTCTTAATGACACCTTTTGGGGGTCGTAGGACTGTATCAAGGCTCGGTCTTTCGAGATGAAGAGGACCGTTCGTAGGTGGATTTGGCGGAGAGAGTTGTACCAAATCAGGGGGTAAATCGTCAACCTTCTCCTTAGAAGGAGAATAGTCTTTGGCTCTAGTTGCGATGGCAACGTCATTGTTCTTAGAATCACTGGTGCACATCAAAACATATGAGGTTGTAGACGTAGAAGGTTGGTCATGGATGACCAAAGAGGCCTGTTGCTGAGATGGGAAGGGTTGGGACAAGACTGTCGGCGTAGAGGGTTTGGGTGTTCCTTGAAGAAACTTATTAACCTCGGCACGTCTAGGACAATCCTTTGTGTAGTGATCGTCACCACAGATAAGGCAAGGATAACGTGGTTTGCGCTTATCCCGATCGTCAACAAGAGGGGTTTTAGTTTTCTTGTTTTGATTATTATTTTTACTCTCCTTATTCTTGCCTCTCTCCTTCTTTGATTTATTTTTACCGGTCGGCGTAGATTGAACAGCGTTCACTTCAGAAGTTTTACCGGCAGGAGGAGCAGGAGACGGAGCATTTTGAACATTAGAAGAATTGGATTTAGGGGTTGTAGTTGAAACCGAATGTGAGTGGGTATGAGCAGTACCAATCACACCATCAGCTGCATGCGAGGCAGCTGGAGCAATTGAAGTGTTGGAAGTACCAGGACGAGGCAAATCAGGTAATAAGTCATAAAGAGTTCATGTTTGTGAATAAACGAGATCAAGATACTGAGCACGACTTATAGCCTGCTCTTCTCTAACAACACCGCCCATAGCAATGTCTTTACCGATTTTGTTCACAAAATATTTTGTAAACCATTCTACCAGTAACTGATCAGGAATCTCAAGTTTAGTGAGATGTCGCCTCCTTCGCCACTCATGAATATGATCAGATATATGAGTGCTTGAACTCTGTTTGAAGGAAGTTAAAATCTTCGTCCCAGTATCATAACGGATCGGTAACTGGTAGTGTGTGAGAAAATCCATAGCTAGGGTGTTGAAATCAGAAAAGAAACCTCATGGTAATTCAATATACCACTTCACAGCGGAACCTGTGAGGGTTTGTTGAAAAAGATGTAGACGAATGGAGTCATCCATCAGCGAGTTGGATGAACACCATAAATGAAAATTCATGACATGATTATTTAGGTCCTCTCCCGCCTTTCCATCGAATTTCGGAATATCCGATGGAAGCTTAGCAGGGATAACAGGCCATTGGGGAGAGTGACGAATAGGATCATTGAGGATCCTAGACAAGTCTGGCAACTCCAAGGTGGCGAGGAAAGGCAACTGTCGGTTTACTTGTGGATATTGGTGGCTTTGGGGTGGAAGCCTTGTCGGCAGACCAGTAGGACCGTAAGCAGACTGTCCATAGAGGGAAGGCCCTTGTTGATTCGGTGGTGGCTGGATAGGATAGTAACCCCACGAATTATGACCTTGAGTTTGAGTAGGGACCTGAGGTTGAGTAGTTTGACTCGAACCCCAAATAGGATTAGTTACCCTTGGATAAGGTTGACCCACTGTAGGGATAGCTTGCTGCCCCCCAACACTCTGAGGAAAGTTTTGTAAAAGTTGAGTCCAATACTGGTCCAAGTCAGGAGGTATGTTTTGTCCAAAAGGTGAATTTGGTCCCCCTACAGTAGGTATAGTTCCACCCGGAAGTTGTGTGCCAATCGTAGGTTGTGTAGTAACTGTGGTGTGTCCGGGAAAAGGAAAAGGAAAAGGAACCGTACCACCCTGCCCACCCACGGGAACCTGCAAGTTGGGTGCAACAGTCGGAATAGTGCCACTAGGATTAGGATTGCCAATAGGAAACTGAGGGAGTTTCGAAATGAAACCGGGAATAGGATGCCTAGGAAACAGAGGACCACCTGGAGAACCAGCTGGGGTTTGCGGAGGCGTTGGACGGGAAACATTCAAAAAAGGATTCAACGCATGGTAACCAGAGGGTAAATTTGGATTAGCCTCAGGCATTCGCTGGGTATTAATAGGAGGAGGAGTAGTTGCAGTAATTCCGGTCTGGACACTCATAGTATTCTCAAGATGGGCCATCTCGGGAGGAAGAACAAAACGATAAGTGGTAGTCTCGGGTGTAGTCTCTGTTTCAGGAGACACATGAGGGTTGATTTCGTATACATGGGATGACTCTATACCGAAAAGAACTCGACGAAAATTACCGGACCAAAAAGGATCTTGGCCTACTACACCGTGAGAAGGTCCAACAGTTGATTCAGAAGATGTAACAGTGGTTTCTTCAGAAGGATTCACTCGTCCAATAGGTCGTTCACCACGACGAATGCGATAGTCTTCTATAGTATTGGTAATTCGAAAATCACCTAGAGGATCAGTGCGTTCTACTTGTGGAGGTGGTGTAGAAATGTCTTGGACTTCACTTATGTCCACATGCGGTAGAGTAACAAGAGGTATTTCACCTTGATGAGGAGAGTCTTCAGGGGTACCCTCAGGTGTTGTTGTAGGCAAGGGTTGTGAAACATTCGGATGTTCCGGGGATAAACCTTGCATCCTACATGAACGTCGTGGGGGAGCAATTGTAAGCAAGTAACAAACTCTGCAACGAAAATCCTATGGTCAACTTCGAGAAACAAACAATAGACACTAGTAAACAAAATCTAGAAGCAATCACCAAGCAATCAATACCTTCTAATATCGAAGCCACTAGTTGGTGATGAAATCCAACGTCGCAACAACGAGACGAGAAGGGGCGAGGCTAAGGTGGAAAAGTTACGTTGACGACCTGCTTAACAGACTTACGCCCTGGTGCAAGCTCCCACACATAATCATGGGTATACCCTCCAAGGAGCCCGAGTGAGTTTGATCAACGTCGATTCCAGGTACCGTGAAGACTTTCCCCTCCACAGTCACCTTGGGTAAGAACCTAGAGAGAAAGGCCACTAAGCTCACCACAAACAACAGTACAGCCTGGGGGAACAATTGTCAGTCTGATCCACATGCAAGGGCAGGGTATCTAGCCCGAAACCAAGTCAAAGGTTTCCACTCATAATTGTGGGTATACCTCAGAGTGATCCCCGTAATACGTACAATCTCTACACCGATGTCAACAAAGTAGGGTTAGTAACTCTGCCAACACCAATGCGACCTAGTGCTTGACCCTTGTGTTAGAAGGGCGTCCCAAGACAATATGCTGCCAATGGAATTTAACACTCCCTAACTCAAGATTCTATTGTGTGTTTTTGAGCTTTTGGAGAGTGTATCTTTCTTCCTACTCCAAAGCACTAGCCTAGCTAAACGTTGGTGTAAAAGAGCCCTAGAAAAAATTTACTAGATCAATTTTAATATTACACAATGTTTTTTAAAAACTGTTGTTTACTCAAAGCTAACGGAAGTGAAACTCGTGATGTATGACTCTGGCCCAAATAATGCAAGGATAATGATGAAATATAATCCCTTTCATTCCATGAATCCTAGTTATGGGAGAGAGAGAACATTTTCCGAATCAATCTCAATACTACAATGCAAATGCAATGCTCAATTTCCATTCAGATGCCAATGCAAACAATCATATATTAATGAGCAATTTCTATATGTCTCTTTCAAATACTTCAATAAGCTCTAAAATTTGATTTTTCAATGTTTTCGAAATGACAAAAATGAAATATTGAAAGAAAACTTGTTGTTCACTTTCCAAGCAAAACTCTAATTAATGAGAAAAGAAAATCAAATCATAAAGACCCAAACAAATAACCCAATCCAATACTTTCAACGAAAGTAAAAACAAAAAACAAACCAATGAGTTCCTCAATGCAAATGGAAAATGTCCTTTCGAACCACCAAGCAAGTGAGAAACACCAAACACTTGAATCGCTACCGATCACTGGTTCTCAGCCAAACAAACACACTCAACTTCAGAATCCAGAGAAAAGGAAAATGACAATAAGAGCCAAGAAATGAAAGTCAAGCTACCAAGGGCAAGAAAAACCTAGAAACCCTAAATTTGTTCAAGCAAGAAAACTACAACAAGAGATGCATAAGTCAATGACCCAATAAGCCAAAAAGATACAAATCAATTGTTCTGAGCAATTGAAAAAGTCAAAAATCAATTTCCAAAATTTTCAAAAAATCTGCTCGCAGGCCAGCAGTGATACACAGTGCGAGAAGATAGTGTTCTCGCAGGCCACTGTGGAGCAAAGTGCAAGGGGTTCGCACTGAACTATATGTGCAGAGTGCGAACTTGATTGGTTCTCGTAGGTTGTCAATGGACACAGTGCGAGAATCCCTAAAGATAATGAAAAATTTGAAAATGCAGGCAAAATTCAAGTTGGCTTATAGACCCAGAAGGTCTCTCAGGGTATCCTGAGGACTCAGACACTGACAAAACAGGAGAAAAGTGAAAATAGAGCAAATGGCCACAAAAAATTCAAAAACCATAAAGAAAAAGGGAGTAGTTCCCCAGCGGAGTCGCCAATTTTTTTATAGGATAAATCCGTGAGTGCGGACACAAACCGATCTCCCTAGATCCACCTGGATCTAGAACAAAACAGGACAAAATAATACACTTTCCCTAGATCTATCCTATTGAATGAACTAAGAGATGAGGGTTATGGACATACCTTATGAATGCTTTCCTTAGATCTCTGTTGTTCCAAGCTTCCCTCCGATGCTCTTGTTCCATTCAGATCACAACATTACAAACCAATCGAAGTAAAGGCAGATTAATATATTCAATGGCTAGTCTATACATATGATCAAGGAGTTATGTAATAAAGTGACATCATCTTTATGGGAAAGGGACATATTACTATATTGAATTAATTGAAAGTGAAACTTACAACCTGAGCCTTGATGTCGTAGGTCTCCTTTCGATGGCTCCTAGCTCTGACACACACATTTGCTCATGCATGAAGAAAATCAACCACTTGTGATGACCTTGCTATTGTCTCTTGTTGCTGTAAAATCAATCCTCCATACAGTCTTGCACTAATTCTCTAATCAATCTCTAGCTAGCTTGCTACTTATTCTTCTTAACCCTTTCCATGAGCAATCTCCTCAATATATAAGAGAAGACAGATTAGTTACTTGGATAGGAAATGATCCCAAGATATCTGGAATGCCAGCACTTGAATAACCATTCGAATCCAACTCATGTTTCTAGAAGATTCCCTTCTAGAAGATTCGAGATATTATTTTTTTCCTTCCTTTGGAACAGGTTCGCACCCTGGCTATTAGTTACAGTGCGAGAGGTTCGCACCCCAGCTTAATGCAGCCTGCGAGAATCAGGCATTCTCGCAGGCAGATACATAGGTAGCCTGTGAACATCCCTTAAAAGCATGATTTCTGGAAGAAGACAAATGTAACTTCTTTCAGGAAAATGTTCTTAGTAAAGAGCTTGATTTTCCATCATCATAACATCATCATGACATCATCACAATGACCAAAATTGCGATAACAATCTTTATGAGGCTCTTGTTAGAAGACTCCTCTAATCCATTTCCATGAGGTTAGTAGGGACTATAATGGACTAGTGTAATCCCATACTACTCACATAAATTAAATAATGGATCAGCCCTGAAAGAGATAGCATTGTTTGTAATGATCCTTCTTGGACAACCAAATATGGAGATGATGTCTTCAAGGAAATTTATGATTATCTTATGGGAGGAACTCCTTGTGGGGATGGATTCTATAAGTTTGGTAAAATAATCAGTGGCAGTCAAAATCCACCTGTGCTAGCTACTTCAGTTTGGGTGTATTTCCCCAATGAAGTCAAGAACCCTCTGCTGAAAAGGTCCAGAAATTGTTACAGGCTTGAATGGCAAAGATCTGAGCTGTTGTTTTCCAGCAAAATTTTGACACTTGGTGTAGGCTTTGATCTTTGCGCAAACATTAGTGAAAAGGTTGGGCCAGAAGTACCCAGCTCTAAGGATCTTGTAAGCTTTGGTCCTCCAAAAATGATGTCCCCCACATGAGATGTCATGAAAATCAATCATAGCCTTTTGGGATTCTTGTGGGTCTAGACACCTTAATAGAACTCCCAGAGGATCCTTCTAGTAAAACATCTGATCAATGATACAATACTTGATTGCTTTTATTTTCATATCTCTCATCTTGTTTTTGTCCAAACCATCAGGAGGCCTCAACTTGTGCTGGGAGTATATGATGTCTTTATACCAGGTACATTATGCTAAGTTGGGGCTGATATAAGAGTCTTCACCATCAATCTCAGCTTGCTGACTTTCTGAGTCTACATTTATGAGATTAACCCCCAATGCCTTGCAATTTGATTCAGCCAGTAACTTGGATAAACCTTGGCCTTTCACCAATTTGGTGGGTTTGATTTCCAGGTCAAACTCTAAAATTTTGGCAATCCACTTGCTCCTTTTCCCATCTATATCAGGCTAGATCAGTATCTACTTTACTGAGGCCAAGGGGACATATGCAATGATCTTTGAGTGTAGAATATAGATTTTGAAAGCCTTGAGATATTTCACCAAAGCATAAGCCTACTTTTCCATGATAGCATATTTTCTTCTGCATCCCTCAGTGCTCTGCTAAAAAAGGAAATAGGATTCTCTAGCCCCTCTGCACTTCTTTGTAAAAAAACAATAGCCAACGTATAAGATGAAGCGAAGGAAAAAATCAGAAATTCGTTGGAATAGTCTGGGATGATGAGCACAGGTTCTTCAGTCAACACCCTCTTTATTTGGTTGAAAGATACTCTGGACTCAACAATCCATTTCACTTCATTCCCCTTCCTGAGCATGGTTGTAATGTATTTAACCAATTCAGCAAAATTAGAAATGAACCTCCTTAGAAATTTTATTTTACCCAAGAAAGAGTGAACCTCTTTCTTGGATCTAGGAAACGACGAGGACTGGATGGCCTCCACTTTGCTCGGATCAAGATTCGGCCCTTCAGCTGACACAATATGCCCCAACAATTTAGGGAGAGACCAAAACTTCTGTACTTCAGTAAAACCTTCCTCAGATGATAACAACTCTCTTTATCAGACTTGGAGAATATTGTGATGTCGTCTAGATAGATACCTACAAATATATCCTTTTCCCCAATGAAGGCGATGCCCATAGCTCGCTGGAAGGTCGCTCCCGCATTCATCAATATGAAGGGAATTTTAGCATACATTGTTAAGCCCTAATATTGGCTCATTACCCGTTAATTGGGGAATATTATATTAGTAATGTTATTTTATTTATGTTGGCTTTAAGCCATTAGTTGTAATTATACCTCCTAGTCTCCTATATATACCAAGGAGACATTTTCATTTTGAATCATATTGTACTTGAACATTTGAGTGGGGTAAAAGGAGGTTTCCCCCTCGAAGAGGCTTATTATCTGAAATTATCTCTTTTTAAAGGCATTGAGTACTTTTCCTGAGGTTTTTCTATGCTATATTGATGTTTGGTTCTTAACATATGGTATCAAAGCTCAAGGTCTTGGGGTTTCGCTGCTACATCTGAGACACTGTGGAATTTTCGCTATAAATTGTTTTCTACAATGTTTCTAAAGGAATGGATTGGAGTATATTTAGTAGACGGATCAAGGTACGTTGGGTTCAAAATTCAGATTCTGAGGCCTTATAATTTCATATATACATCCTATACAAGATAGGGTTCTAGAATCATCCTGAAATGAGTCATTGCGAAATTTTCACTATAAAAAAGTTTTTGTAATGTTTCAGACCCTGAAATATGGAGGCCAATTACATAAATTATTAAGGTATCTGTGGTAAAAAATTCAACATCTGGGTAATCTTAAATTTGTAGATACACCTGGTGTAAGATAGGCTATCTGACTAGTCTCAATAAGGTGTTCCAGGTAAAACAATCATAACTTCTTGCTAGAGTATCCAAATTGAGTGGGACTGGTTTCATTGGATCGTGGACAGGCTGTAGTATTTTGGGTGTGAGTTTCAGAATTTTATATCAATTATTTTGTGTCGGGCATGCTATACAAGTGAGATCTCCTGGAAAGGCCAAAAATCGGCAAGTTGTGAGGAAGTTACCGTAAATTCCACTTGGCACATCCAATTTAGATCAGACCTGTGGCATTGCAGAGAAGAAATATTAGAGAACTACCTAAAATAAATTTTCATACACAGAAGGGATGAAACTTGGGATATAGAACAGAATAAATATTGTCTAGCAGAACTGCCTCAAAATCAAGATTCAAAATTGATACTTGGCCAACATGCCACCAAAAAAGGGACCTTCTACACCAAATAAGCCTTCATAAAATCCTAATTGGACTCTTGATGAAGGTGAAGAAATGCATAGGGACATAAATGAACTACAAAAGAAGATGGATTCAATGGAAGCTAAGTTGGATACTAAGATGGATTCAATGGAAGCTAAGTTGGATACTAAGATGGAT
>ML783647.1:268512-351674 GCA_009831015.1 Picea engelmannii
AGGAGACATTTTCATTTTGAATCATCTTGTACTTGAACATTTGAGTGGGGTAAAAGGAGGTTTCCCCCTCGAAGAGGCTTATTATCTGAAATTATCTCTTTTTCAAGGCGTTGAGTACTTTTCCTGAGGTTTTTCTATGCTATATTGATGTTTGGTTCTTAATATACATGAATGTGCCCCAAGGAGTTGTGAAATTTGTCTTCTCTCTATCTTCAGGAAAGATAAAGATCTGATTGTAACTGGAGAAACCATCGAACATAGACATCCTGGCTGACCCAGTCACTCTCTACAAAATGTGCTCCATTTTTGGCAAGGGTAGTTATCCTTTTTGGATCTCCTGTTCAAATTTATGAAATCAACACACAACTTGATTTCCCCATTCTTCTTCCTGATAGGCACCAAATTATCCACCCACTCCGAAAATCTCAAAGGGATGATGATATGTGCATCCGACAACTTCTTGAATTGTTTTTCCATAATCGACAACAACATGGGATTTATTTTTCTAAGCTTATGCTTGAAAGGTTTGACATCTTATTTCAAAGGGATTCTATGTTCAATGATGTTGGTGTCATATGTTCTCAAATCCTTGTATGTCCAAGAAAATACATCAATGAACTCCTTCAAGAGTCTGACATACTCAACCCTTTGTTCCTTCGATAAGCTGCTAGACAATTTGACCCATTTGGGATCCTCCTTCGTTCCTAGATTGCATTCAGTCACATCAATCTCTTCAGTTGATCCTTCAACCTTCACAAAAATATCATTTTTGTCAAACAATATCTCCAAAGAGACAAGCCCCTTTGGAATGTGGTTGCTAGGCAACTAAACAATATGATGGTTAGCAATATTATTCATAAAGACATCAACATGAGGGCTTTCTTTAGAATATTGATCCTTCTCAATATGCATATCAGAAAATTCATCCACAGTTTCAGGGAACCTTTTTATTTCAATATCATCCTCAAAGACCTTAAAATGTTTGACATTGTCAGGAATAGAGGGTCTATATTTTATCTCTACTTCATACTTGAGTTTGGGGGGGAAAGGGACCTTGAAATTACTTGCTAAGATTGCTAAGGAATCTGCCACAGAGTTCTCCTCCCTTGGAACAAATGAAATATTAAAAGCCAAGAAGAAACTGTCAATCATATCCCATACCTCATTTCTATAGGCCCTTAACCTTGGGTTCTTAGCCTAATATATATTTTTGACTTGATGAACAATCAGCTCAATGTCTACAAACACTGTTAGCTCCTCAATTTTCATGTCTTGGGAAGCTCTCAAACCCAAGACAAGAGCCTCATATTCTACCACGTTGTTTTTTGTTTCAAATTCCAACTTGCAGGACAAAGATATGGTATCTTGGGTAGGGGAAATGAAAACCACTCCAACACCATCACCTTCCCTAGAAGAGGCTCCATCAAAAAACATTTTTCACACAAAGGTTTTGGGGGGAGGCTCTTCACAAAAGTTAATAGGCTTCTTTCTAATTTCAATAGGTGGTTGAGGGACATCAGAGAGCTACAATATATTGGTTCCTAAATCAGTATTGACTGAGAAAATGGGGTGGTTGATGGGATTGGATTCATCATTGATAATGTAGGCAATTTGTGCTTCTCTATAAATCCTTCTGTGTTCCCCTCCAAACACAGGGATGGTGGCATATGAAATATCCATTTGCAGAGTTCCCCCTAGCCTTTTGATCAATGATATGGAAAAGAGAATCCCAAAATTAGGGGGGACATCAGCTACCACTATGTCCATGACCACACTTTTCATTGGAAATTTAAACAAGGAGACAACCAGGTCCTTAATAACCCTGAGGCATTTCACCTTCCTAGAATCGAATGAATACAAGTCATGGTAGGTTTTTGTAACCTCCAACCCAAGCTCATCCATGACAATTTTAGGCATGAGATTGTGAGATGCCCCTAAACCCATCAAGCAGTTTTGCATCACCTTATCATGGATGTTCAATGAAGTGTATAAAGGAGGTGAGGAATCATCTCTATCCTCCACCAAAGTTCCCAGTATGACAATAGGATTTTTGTCTTGGCAATTGACTGAGTCTATGGGATGAGATGAAGGTTCGGGTTGCCACACTTTGGAGAGGCACCTTTTGAAGTCCTCATCCTTGATTAACTCTGAAAGAGGCACAAGGATCCTAATATTTTGAATTTCATGGTCAAAGCTAAAAGAGGAGGGAGGCTTCTCAACCTCCTTCACTTCTGGGATAGGTCCTTTGACCAATGATGGGGGGTTTGCCTCCTTTTCTTGAAAACCCTCTGCCACATTTTTTATATGATTCTCTGCTCTTGTAGGTTGATCAGATATATCCAGCTTCCCTTCTTTTTTCTTTGACCTTAGGATATATCTATTGGGGTTATGGTTTGTTTTTTCCCCCATGATCATCTCATTTAGTTGGCTATCCATGAGAGACTCCTCATATGCAGATTGGGTTAGATGAGGAAATGAGGAAGTGTCTCCAAGACAATGGATTTCAAGATCAACATGTTCTTCATGTCCTTCCTCGTTAGTAACAAGGTTATCTTGGAGAGGATCTTGAATTCTCTGATCATCTCTGTCCCTATTTCTGTGATCTCTTTGGATAATATGAGGAGCATTGTTTGATCTTTCTAAACTACCCCTATTATCAACATTTTTTGGATTCCTATAACTCGACTTTCCTTCCAATTCCAACCTTTCCATTCTAGCATATAGTGATTTTAGTAGCTTGGTTACTTCATCCATTTGAGGGGGGGCATCAGAGGAACTAGAATTCAAAGCTTCAAACCTACCTTTTCTTCTGTCTCTATCCACCTTAATCCTAAGCTTATCAAATGCCAATATATTGGATTCTACTTCAAGGGTTGCATCTTGCATATTATGCAAGCAGGTAGCTCTTCTTTCTCTCAACGAGAGGTAAAAATCAAGGTCAAAAGCACTAGCATAAGTCATCTTGGCAGAGGTTTATGTAGGTTTACTTTCAGTGGGAATTGTTTTATACATCTTATTAAATCTCTTCGAGAAGCTTGAAACAGATTCTCCCTCTTCTCTCTTAAGTACCCCAAATTTTGTAATATAGTAAAGGAAATATTTCTTATTCCCCCAATGTATTATGAATGAATCATCTAGAGCATCAATCTCGTCAATAGATATAGGAGGAAAGTCCTTAAACCAATCCATGGCATCACCATCAAGGCTCTGTACAAAAACTATCATCCACACATCTTCATTTTCGATGCCCTGAATCTCTGCAAATCTATAAAAGGATGAAAGTTGATATTCTACAATCATGTCTCACTTCCCTATGAACTGGGACATGTACTTAAGGTATTCTATCGCTGGGAGAGAATTCATAGACTGAGGTAAAACTAGAGGGGCATATCTAGCAACCATCATGTTCTTAGGAGAATTAACACCTCCCATTTGGACATGAACTAGAGGAGAAGTGGGAGGATATAAAGTTGGGACAAGTATGATTGTAGTTGTGTTTCTTGGAGGAACATGAAATGACTGAGTGTTGGGAGAATAAGCCACGGGGATCAAGGGAATAGAATTTTATCCTTCTGTAAACACAACAACTCTAATAGGGGGAGGAGTGGTAAAACCCAGAGTGGGGAAGTCTTCTGAGGTCTTGGGTCTAAACCACTGTAAAAATTCAGGGGAAACAGGGGTGTCAAAGATTTCTCCTTCCAATCCAAGACTAGGAGGGGAGAAATCAACACGAAAACTCCCAAAATTTAAAATTCTTGAAACTCCAACAGATGGTATAATAGGGGAATTGGAAGCAGTTAGTGGATTTTTTAAAGAAGGATTATGTAAATTACCAGAATCACCTGATACAACAACTGAATTATCTTCTTGAGAGGTCTTTCCTTTTTTGATAATTTTCTCTGGGTTAGCTTCAGGTGTTGCTAGAGGAAGCAGCAGAGTAGACCTCATATGTCTTCCCTTCGGAGCCACAACTGAAATAATGGAGTCACTAGGTGCAAGTTTTAATCTTCAAGGTGTTGATTTCTGATGCACCTTTAGAATAAAAAAAAAATTGTCGTTCTTAACCAGGGAAATATATTCAATTCATTCTATGAAAATGGTACCAAGAATGTTAGAACTAAGATTCACCCTTAGATTGTGGGAGGATAAGCCCAGTACCCATCAAAGTTTTGGTGGATGTTGGTTTTATATGAGTGTAGTTCAGTGGACAAAACTCAAAATATGAATGATGTTCAACACAGAACTAGACAAGAAATGCACAGGGAAGTGAGGGCCACATTAACTTCAGTAAGTGAATTGAGTTTAAGGGTGAGTAGAGGGAATACTTAGTGAGAAAAGGTGAACAAGACTGCTAAGGGCATCAGGATTTCAAGCATCTTAGAGAAGAAAAACTTATACTCAAGATCACTCTTAAGCCCAGGTTTCAGGCACTAAAATATGTCCAAACAACACAGTCACAACAACAAAATAATCAAACCTACATCATGATGTGGCTACAACAACTCAACTTGATCCTCCATGCCCAAGACATTCAATGCAAGAGGGAAAAGGATAAAAATGAAGTTGACTAAAACTTGTCACGATACCACTATAATCAAACCTACATTACAACAACATAACAACCCTCAACTGGATCATCCATGCTCGAATGTTTTAGCATAGTTTTTACAGAGAGATGAAAAGAAGTTGACTTCTATTAACATGAAAGTATCAAATTTGATCAATAACCAGAGAACAATTATGGCATCCAAACATTACAAAATAGGGATCTCTGCTCAACCAGTTGACCCTCTACAAAAAATCAAAAGTAACTAATTATACTCAGAACAATTCACCACTACTAGGAGCACGATCAAGCCCCTGCATTCAAGGCTTTCCATCTGTGTCTTCTCTGTCAGACTATTTAGGAATTATTCTATCAGACGCGAGCTCATATCAACATGGGTTTTGTAGGAAAATATGCTCACAGGAGTACCACGAGTTTCCCGAAATGACTTTCTCCGCAGCTCGAATCTGGTGCCATGCGTCCTATTAGATATAACAGCCCATGCTAATTTCAAGTTTTGGGACTTTAGAACTTTGAAAAAAAACTTTAAAAAAATTTCAAACTCTTGAATTCCCATGATAATCTTCGATCGTTGATCTCTTGCAATAAGATCCACGACCCAGATTTAATCTTTGCTTGACCTTTGATCTCGGGATTTTTCTCCAACGCTAATCTTTGAGAAACTTTCTGATTTCGAAAACCCACGAACTGCCAATCTAAAATCCATATGGAATCCTAGCCGTTGGAAGTTGAACTCGCTTGTTTGCTTCATTCGAGTCTAGAATGGGTCGGTCTGAGTGATGCACCTTGAGACCGCAGTTGCAACCTGTATAAACAAATACTTGGATGACTGGTTAGGGGATCGGAAATATAAAGGATGAGTGACTGAGACAAAGAGAAAAGTGATCAACCTTAGAGAAAACATAAAATCTTAGGGCCGAGACTTCTTAGTTGAGACAGCAAGGAAAAATAGGTCGTTCAAATGAACAAGGAAAAACAAAGAAAATTTTACAAGCCGAAGGGGAAAAAACTTAAGGTTTGGTCTGTGAAAAGGAGAGAGACATGGAAAAATTACAGACTTAGGTAGAAACCACAAACCCACAAGACTCTGAGAAGTTCGTGTGATAACAGAGTCAACCGAAATTTCTTAGGTCATTAGTCCTTAACAAATTCCATAGTATTCATAAACCAATTTGATTCAAAGAAAACTTTCAGATTCCATTTTCTGCAGTTCTCAATCAATCAAGAATCCCCGCGGATATTTTTCTCTCTAAGCTATGCTCTGCAATAATTCTTGGGCACTAGACCCTTTCTCTTAGCCCCCAACCCATGTGACCATGACTGTGGCCAATCACTACATCGATAGGTGCTTATTCGGGACTTCAAGCCTCTGACTTCGAAATTTTTCAAAGCACATCTGAACAAATCTCTTGGAGTTTCGAATTAACGAACTCACGAAGTAGGGTGGATCAACTGTCCATGACTACCCAACATCCAATGGATGACACCCACTGTGGAACTTTAGGCATCTGAGCTCCGGGACTTCAGAGCTTCGGAGCTTCAGGACTTCAAAGGATTTCACATCCGCACACCCCCAATGCCCCAAACCATTAATCTCTGAACACTTCGATGTCACCTTTGGTGACATTATTACTTCTTGTCACATCGAAAATACAAAACTTTTGAAATTTCTTCCTTTTGTTCCCTTATGAACCATTCTTCTAGAGTGTTAAGTCTCTGGACTTCATAATTGGCGCCATGCGTCCACTGGGACTCACAGTTTTCATACTTGAGCTAAGAGACCAAATAGTCACATCACTTAACGCCTTTCAAATTGTTGGGGCATGCAACAACAGTTTGAAGTAACCCAACTTTTGTCCCACAATTCTTATGACGTTGACATGTAACCCCCTGGGAAAATCGTGGTTTGGATTGTGGGACCGCCTTGGGGAATTAAGTCCCATGCAACTTGGGTCCCCGCAATGCCTCCTGGTTTTTTATATTGATGTATTGTGATCAAAGCTAGTGTGGGTCTATCGACCTTTAACTATGTTGTGTAACCTCAAATCCCACATAGTATAGCTGACAACATTCCATGTGGGGGCACGTGGTAAGTATAGGGGAGGTCCACATCACCTCTAGGTGACATCATCATGACTCACTACTTTGGCTCTTCAGGGCTTCAAAACTTCAGGCTTCGAGAGTTTCAACTCCTCTACACTCACTTTTTCCTGGAGCACTTTCCCCCAGAGTTCACGATCTACTGACGCATATCATCCTACACGATCAACGAATATGAGTGACTTCGACACTTTGGGATTTAGTAGTTTCAAAATCACAGCACTTGCCTCCTCCCAAAGTACTTCAACCCAAAGTACATGATCTCTTGTCACGTGTCTCCCCCTTGATCCGAAAACCACTATCCACTTTCGCTATTTCTCTTTATCCTCGATCATAGAACTTCTGAAGTGATCTCACTCTAGAGTTGTGGATATTGTGCCACCTATCAACCTGGATCAGATGACTTTCGATCCTTTACACTCAGATCCGACGGCTTTGGATATGTTTCCTCCTCAGCGCTCTCCTTTGATTTCCTAGACACAGATCTAATGATCTAGAATCCTTCCAACAATAGATCTGACGACTATTGTCGCTCCTCCTCCTGAGCATCGTTTCTTGAACCCCTTTCTCCTTAGAGGTTTTCTTCGACACTTAGTCGACTTTTGGATCTGTGCACTCCTTGCAACATATCTTCACGTCCCTTTCGACAACAATTCACTCTGAGATCTTTTTCTCGTTAACCGCTAACATGGACCCTCCAGGCTCAGTGTCAAAACCATGGCTCTGATACCAAAATGTAACATCGTCGACCATCAATACCACAACCGACAATGCTACCCAAATACCTTGTCTTCTACAAACTAGCTCTGATACCAAAATGTAACATCCCCGACCATCAACACCATGGCCGAAAACGCTACCCAAATATATATATATATATATATATATATATAACATGCATTTTTAATGAATTTAAAACCAATAACACAAAATTACTGCTACCATACAGACTCAAATGGAATTGACAGTAATTCCTACATGCAACGAAACACATGATAACATTTCAAGAATCATAGACATGCATAACATACATAATTAAGCATGGAAATGATACTTATCTTTTAACTAGAGTAAAAACCACCAATTGCATGCAAACCTTCCATGAACCTTCTAGCCTTAGACCACATTTCTCATCACTCTCAGTAGTGGGTCACCCTCGAGTTTGGACTAAACTCCACTGGGTAAGGGATTCCTCGTCTAGGAAAGGTCAATAGGAAAGTCACATAGTTTAAGAAGAAGTATTCTCTCCCAGGATCCACGTACACCCACTGCTCATAGACTCTCATTCCCCACATGTCTATCCCAACCCAGGAGTATACACCTTCATTGTCACACAATCCATCAACTTCTCCACCTCCCTTACCTTGGGCTTCAAATACAGGCCAGACCGGAATTCTTAGAGCTCTGTAGCAACTATGGGAATCCCTCCAAGAGAAATCACATCCTTAGCACACTCTCTCACTTGGAGAGAGTTTCTCATAGGCATGACAACCTGCTTCTTCAATTCACAACAACCTCTCTCACCTAGAGGGAGAGTTTCTCATAGGCCTGACAACCTGCCTCTTCAACCGCAGGCTTGACAACCCACTTCAAACCACAATAGCTAATTTGGGTAACGCAGGGGACGACTCGGTAATTTACAGAGGTGTATAATGGCCACAGGTTCAACAATGGCGAAAATGGTTGGTTGCATGCTTGCTTAGTGTGTGAGTGAACTTGTGAGGAGAGATGGGGTAGACTGGTCTAGCATAGCGAAGATGGTGAGAGCGTGAGAGAAAAAACTATATGTGTGTGAACCCATTTCCATGATTAAGTTCCTCCCTATGCGTGAGTGAGTGCGTGCGCATGAGTGCCCCCCTAGCAAGAACCCCCTTAAGACTACATGTGCCTGAGCCAACACCCGTCACTCATGAAGCACGTTCCTTCCCTTTGGAAGTCACATGTCCTCCCCAAGGAACTTAGGATAAAAAAATATCCTTCTAAACAACTTTTGGAATAATAATAAATTATTATTCTCTTGGACTTAAGCCCCTAGAATTATCCCTGAATTTCCAACCTCTCAGTCCCCTCTTCCTTACCCAGCCTAGTGGAGCTTAGTCCCCCATTCTATTTTAAGATGGTCAGTGTACACACAACGATGTTTTTATATTAATAATATGAATATTTACATGTACAAAATAGTCTCCTGGCCTTTAACACCTAGTCTCTCCAGCCTAGTAAACACATAAGCCCATAGCTTATAATTTCTTGGCTCACCAACCTACAAAACATGTTACAATTCATAAATACAACTGGGGCTCATCCTTGGAGATATTACAATACATAACCATTTTTGTTTCTTCAATTGAAGCAATTGAAATCAAATCAACAGGAATTGAATCTTGAAGCGAAGGCCCTAAGTTGTGCTGAGTTTAATATGAGTTATGTGATTAAAGTTTCATGAATAGGCTGTTGATCGATTTAGTTGCACAAGTGAAATACATCCCAATGGAAGGTCACTTGGTCTGTCGTTCTTTTCTACCTCACTAGAAGGATAACATCCCTAGTTGGAACCCATGTTAGTCACCATTAAATGTTTTTTTATGTGAAATCAAGATTTCAGGATCTAGAGAGACGCTAAACCAATATGGGAAGCCTGATAAACTAGAAAAGAGGGTAAATATGGCAGGAAATAGCTAAATATGGCAATATTGCTAAGTTGATGGGGCCCAATGTGTCGTGGATCGTGAACTCTTAAGATCAACTGTCAAGGATGATTTTGGGGGGAGAAGTTGTGCGGGGGTTAATTTTGAAGAGCGGGCCCGAAATTTAAACCATGGTTTTTGTTCGAAGTTACGTTGAACCACCAGGTGCATTTCAGGATGAAAAGAGGATTTCCTCAAACCACTTTCTCATTTCCTCGAAAAGAAAAAAAAGTATAAAAGGGCAGTCAATCATTTACTTTATTTTATTTTGAATGTTGGACCGTTAAAACCTTGATGCAACCACCATATTTCAACTGCATCTCAACAGTACACCAATTGCACGCCATTTCCACTCATTTCCATGTATTTTCAATCACAACCATGGATCCTATCATAACATCAGTAACATAAAAAGATCCTGTGGCGAATGAAGAAGCCCTTATTGATCGAGATTCAGACATTTTTTATATTGAAATCACTATTTCTTCTATCTATGTGTCCAGAAGCAACCTGTCCAATAAAGTAGGAAGGCGTATAACGTTCCTTGAAGTAGTCCAGACCACCATAGTCCTTTATGCTATCGAAATCGCTTTCCCTTTTCCCAAATTTATAGGTTGGTGCGTTGAACAATATTCCCATGAAGAAAGAGCCGTTGTGAATAAATGAGGGTCCTAGGTCATGTGTAGGGTAGAGATTCTGTCAATTCGAGAGTCCCTCAGTATACCAGAGTCTTTTTCCACAATTTATGAACCTTTCAATGAATAAAAGATAATTAGGGTATACATAGAATGTCCATCAGAGGTCTGTGGTCTATTTTTATAGACAATTATCAAACCTAAAAAAAAATTGTGCATCTGGCTTTGCTGACGAATGTGAATATAATGGTCATTGAAGTCCAATGGGTATACTCCTTGTTGAGTCAAGTTTTAGTTCTACACAATGAAAAATATGTAGTCGAAGTCATGCTCATTTTTATTTTGACCTTTTTTAAGTCAGAGTCTGGTCAAGTCAATCCGTATCAGTTTTGATCAATTCATAGCTAATAATATCCATAAACAACTAGTGAATTTTCCCTCTCTAAGACATTTCAGATACTACACCTATTTTTTGAAGATTTTCCTACAAACCAACAAGATATAATTTCTGAAAGCAACATTTGTATCAACTAAATGTAAAAGGATTGCATTTCTCATCTTCATAAACAAAGTCATGTCTAGGGTTTAAAGTTTGATTTTCAATACCAACCTACCTAGAGTTTTGGATGACATGAGGAGATATCTGCAGCCAAATCCAGAGAACAAAGTGGGGGATTGGGTACTATTCATGCACTCAACAATAATCTGGGTTTACAGTTGTCATGAATCCCCTTATCTATTGCCTATTTTTATAACCCCTAGAATATTTTCCCTTGAATTCATCAGGAAGAGAATTATATCTGAGACAGAGAATTTCCTGAATTTGCACAAAGCCTCCAACGTTAAGTTCCCTTTTATAATTGGCCCCTTCATTGTCAAAGCCAGTTCATGTTTATCTCAAGTTCAGGAAAATCTCAAAGAGTTTGGTTTTGCACAGATACAGGGAAGAAGATATGATCCACACCAAATCATATCCAAGAGAATATTGATGAACAAACAAGCCCCTTATGAGAATGAACAAGTTGATGGTTTTGATAAATTGAAAAATCTAGAAGTTTGTGTTGATATAAAAGAAATCTTGCAACCAACTCAAACACAACAAGTAGAGGCAACCCAACAACAAAGTCAAATACAACAAGATTCTCAGAAATTGAGAGTCAAAGTTCCTAAGATAAGTGTTTACAACAAGAGAAGCAGTTCAAAGGCCCTGGGCATCAATGATCTACAAACTTCCCCAAAGAAGATGAAGATTACACAATCTCCACAGATAGTAGATTTAGAAGAGGAAGAGCCCAGAGAACAAGTAAATCTAGATATGGTGGAAAGTGGTACTAGCACTGTAGAGGTTGAAAAGGAAAGAAAACTCCAAAGTGAAGGTGGCTCAAGACCCTTTAGCAACAATAAATAAAAATTTGATAAAACATCTGAGGTTGTTTATCAATATAAAGAAGATTTGGCAAAACAATATGCTGAGAAGGGAAACATAACTCTAGGTGAGATGAGGTATTTAGTCCCTGAATTGGAAAAGATTTATCAACATAAGTCTTCCCTGTTCACAGTAAGGGATGTTGAAAAGATAACCTTTAACATTGCAATTGCAAATGAAGAAAAATTCCAAGATAAAGATAATATATGACAACATCAGTGCTCCACACAAGTTCAAATTCCATAAGCATACTAGTGATATGTTGTATTTTGATTACCTGAGTTTAATCTTGAATAATTCAAAACTATCATCTTATGCAATGAAATTGGAAGGACAGCTGAGGTAGGAAAAAGAATCTAGCAGAGCTTGGTAGACTCAAGTCAAGAGGCCGGAATATGAAGGCCCCCAAGGGGTGAAATCCTCATTGGATGAGAAAGACAAATTAATTCAAATCTTGAAGAGGAAATTGAAAATGCCTGGGACAGAGAATCCACAAACAACAAAATTGTTTGCTCTAGAATAGGAAAAGGAAACACTTCATCAAGAGACATTGGAATACAAGGCTAGAGTGTTGCAGCTAGAACGAGAGAAGATGAAATGGTCACAAGAGAAAACATAATTTCTAAACAGGGTTGTAGTTGTAGCTCCTATTGAAAAATCTAGGTCAAACATTGAAGGACTTTTCCATGCTATGTCACAATTTAGCCTGAAAGAAGGAGAAATCAAAGGGATAAAAGGAAGCATAGATAAATTGAAGTATGAGATAAATGCAAAGGATGAAAGAATGACTCAAGTTCAAAAGGAGAATGAAGTCTTGCAAGAAATAATAGATAAATTGAATATGAGATTAAGAGAAAAAGACATGTTGCAAGGGGCCAAGCATATCATCTGAGACTCTATAGCTGCTAAAGATTCCAAGTTTAAAGTATATTTGAATTTCATTAATGACAAAGACAACATAGCCATCACATCTAGAAGAAAATGCACTATTGTGAACGAGACTTTATCAAAGAAACCATCAGAATGGGCCAAAAACGCCATAAATCTACTCAAATCCTTTCCTAATGTAGACCTTAAACTATTGGGATTAAAGACATAACTACATTGATCATCTGGGCCAAGAGGGTTATTTCTAAACATAACCTGTTGAAATCAGTCCAAACCAAGGAACCACAGATGGAACAAAGTATACAAGAGTTCAAAGATTTGTTTGAAGAATTGTTTATCAAAGGACTTCAACCTTTTTGGGACGAAAAGGGAAAGTTGTATGATCAAGAAGAATACAATGCTCGTCTGACTCAGTGTAGAATGGATCACTCCAAGTTCGAAGCCCTGGAGGAAAACATGAAAGGAGCTACATTAGTGGAGCATTTGATTACAGACTTTGAAATTATGAATCAGTTGAAAGCAGTCAAACTTGGATTACTAGTCATGTCATATGCTTCCTGCATTGACCTGGAGATTCTGATAAAGAAAATGATAGATTATGATATTCCTTCTGACTTATAGTGCAACTCGGTAAGACAAAATGCAGTTTTCCAGGGTCTAGTAGATGATGTCTAGATGTCACTGAAGATGGAAGATCATGTGGAAGACCAGAGCAGAAGAAGTGGTGAAGAAAGAAACTGAAAAACCAGAGGAGCCAGAATCCCGATCATGAATCATTTTCTTGCTAATCATTGTAATCGGTTTCAAAACTGAAACTATCCCTTGTAATTATTGTAATCGGTTTCAAAACTGAAACGTTCCATTCTGATCATTGTAATTGGTTTCAAATTGAATGAGCTCAACTTGTATAAATATTAAGAGTTCCAAATGTATTAGGGGTTGGCAAAAGTGCAAGGGCACGATTTTAGCTATTTGGAACTTGAATGTAATTTTTTGAAGTTGAATAGAATACACATGCAGAAGTCTTGAAATTTCCATGAAAATATTCTAATGGTGGTGGTCTGAGTTTTGTCTTCTCTCTTTGTATGTATTCCCTATATTTCTAATTTCATTTACACTGACTTCTGTTTAAATTGGAAAGTTAAAGGCCCATAATTCATCTTGTGATGCTATCAGCTTAAAAAAATTAAACTAAGTTAATTTCTTCCTAACTAAGTCAAAATTCATTTATTTGATGCTTGGATTATAGTTATGTGTTTTTCCTTTCTTCTTACATTCTGCAAATTACAATTTATAACTCAGATTTATCTCCTCATTTAGCCTTTATCCTCTAGAGATTTCTACCGACTAGTCATTTCTTCCATTCGTTTTAGAAGTTCGACTCCATATCCCTAAGTGTTCCTCCCCTTCCTTGCCAACAAAATTATAAAAAACCCTTCAAAACAACAAAACCTAGCCAATGACTTGTTAAAGAAAAATCATCTATTAAAGACCAAGTGATAGGAGAGAGCCCTCTCTGAGCTGAGAAGGATAGCACCTAGCTCTAAAGTGGTTTGTAGGTTACCTCTTTTTTTTTTATCAGTTGAACAACATTATAGAGTGCTAACAGACCCTACATGTCCACATGATCCAGGAGTATCTAAAAGGCCAAAAATTCAAAGTCCTAGAATCTCAACAAAAATGGCACCAAGTCAAAGATCTTGTCAAAATATTTCTAACGGTGCAAATGAAACCTCAAACAAAGTCCATATGACAACTATATGGCCATTCAGGGTTTCAGTCAACCTAGTCAAAGTCAATAGGGTGATGTTAGTGGTTGACTCTATAGTGTTGACGTTAGCATGCTAACGTGGAAACATAAGAGGATTCCATGTGGCATGTCGATTTGAAATTTTTGGGTGGCCAAATGAGCCAATAGGAAAGTGACATGTGGAACCCCCAAGAGGTGCCATGTGGCACCACCTAGGGGCCACCATGTGGCATCCTTGTAGCATGACACATGAAAACTTACATCAATGCTGACTAGGAAAAAGAATCCAACCATAGGGTTCCACATGTACCAATCGCAGGGTGCCACATGGCACCCCACAAATGCCCAATGACGGATTGGGTCCAAAATTTAAAAAAAAATAATATAAACTTGCCCACCAGACCGACCGACGACCGATTAGCATTTATTGTGGTCCAACCCACTCTGGATTCCATACAATAGTCAAATCACAAATATGGGCACTAACAAAAGGTTCCAAACAACTATTATATAAAAATATATTTTTTTTTATAACCAATTTTAATACGGGAGGTCCGCGAGGTTTGACCCCCAGACCTCTCAAGTTCAAGATCTTCTTGTTCATCTCACTCTCATCATTCTAATTTTCATCAAAATGCTTCTAAAAATCCATTATTAAAATTAGATGTCAAATTTAATTTTCCCTTGTTTAATGGAGAAGCTAATGTAGATAAGTTAAACAATTGGATTACACATATCAAGGTTTACTACTGGGTACAATAGATCGAATAGGAAGGGGAAAATATCAAGTTGGTTACTCTTCGGCTGGAAGGCACAACCCTTGTTTGGTGGGAGAGTAAACTTTATAAAGGTAGCACACATAATGGTAAACTTCTTTCTTCATGGTCTGAATTTTCTTTTGCATTGAAAAACCAATTTTATCCATTGGGTCATGTACACATATCCATGATGGAATGGAAAATTTTGAGACAAGGTAAAATTCAGAATGTTCAAACTTTCATAGAAGAGTTTAGGAAAAAAGCATTGGAATTGAATGTTCCTTTAGACTCTCTAGAGACTTTGATGAAATATATTGGTGCACTTCATAGTTACATTCATCACACATTGTTGTTGTTTAATCCCACTAATCTAGATGAAGTATATGTGAAATAAATTCATCTTGAAAGCAAGGGAACAAATGTACAGGAAGATCACACAAAATATCCTTCCAAGTTCCAAAAGAAAAAGTTCAAAGGAAAAGGAAAGGGGGAAAAACATCCACAACAAATAAAGAGGAAGGAAAACCCTCTTGCACTCATTGCAAAAAATATGGGCATGATGATGAGCATTGTTGGAAGCTACATCCAGAGTTAAGACCAAGGAAATTTGGTGGCAAAGGGAAGCCGAAAAATATTGCTACATTGCAACAAGACCTAGGTTCTTATTTAGTTGATGAAATGAAAATCACAACAGTTGGAGTACAAGGTAAAGTTTCCTCTCATTCTAGTTCAAGTTATACAATTCCATCTTCTGAAATTGAAAAGAAATGAAGTGATCTTTTTCACATCTAAGTAGTGGCCAAACATGCTTGGATACATTTTTTGATTCGGGTTCTCAAGTTAATTTGATATCTGATGTGATTGTTAAAATCTTGGGCTTAGGGAAAATACCTCATCCAAAACCTTACCCTCTTGGTTGGGTGTGTGGTAATGCAAAACTTCAAGTTACCAGGGAGTATAGATTGAAATTTTTTATTGCTTCAAAGTTGGTAGATGAGGTTGAGATTGATGTGGTCCCCTTGATATCTGTGGAATTATCTTGGGAAGTCCCTATTTGTATGATAGGAATTCTATATTCTTTCGAAAGGAAAACAAATACCATCCCACCAAAGGTATTGTGGAATACACTATTAGATCTCACGGTATGAAGAACTTAAATCTTGTTAGTGCGGGGCAGATAAAGAGAGCCATCAATACTAGCAAGAAATTTGTGCTCATGGTTTTGAAAGAAAAAGATCCCGATAAATCTAATGCTTTTGATTATTGTGATCCTTCTCATAAAGATGAAATGATTGATATTATTTCTAAATATGATGAAGTTTTTTAGGAACCAAAACAATTACCTCCTAAGAGGGAGATCCAATATGAAATACAGTTGCACCAGGATGTTCCCTTACCAAACATTGGCATGTATAGGATGTATGTGCTTGAAAAATGAGGAGATCAAAAAGTAGGTGCAAGACTTGCTTGAAAGAGGGGTAATTAGACCAAGCTCTTCTCCTTGTGGGTCTTTGATAGTACTGGTTCCAAAGAAACATTAAACATGGAGGATGTGCATGGATTTCCACACACTAAAAAAAATAACGGTGAAGAATTGTTACCCCTTGCCTCGTATAAATGACTTGTTGGATCAGTTGAAAAATGAAGTGTACTTCAGAATCATAGAGGGTGACATGTGGAAGACTACCTTCAAAACAAAACAAGGTCTATTTGAATGGATGGTAATGCCATTTTGGCTTTGTAATGCCCCAACAATATTCATGCGTGTTATGAGTGATGTCTTTAGGATTTTCATAGATGACTTTGTGATTGTATACTTAGATGATATTCTTGTATTCATTAGGACTTGGGATGAACATGTAATGCATGTAAAGAAAGTATTGGATGTCCTTTAAAGAGAAAATATGTATGTAAAATTGTCAAAGTGTGAATTTTGAAAATCCTCATTGGTTTACTTGGGTCATATTGTAGGAGGTGGTCAACTAAAGATAGATCCATCCAAATTTGAAGTCATTGTAAATTAGCCTAAGACAACATCAGTTACATAAGTCAAAAGTATTTTAGGGGTATTTCAATACTGGAGAAAGTTCATTTCTAACTTCTCCTATATTAAATCTCCTTTGCATGACTTAAACAATGTGAAACATGTCTTCCAATGGGGAGGAAGATACCAAAAAGCCTTTGACACTTTGAAGGAAAATATCAACACCGCACTAGTGCTAGCTCTACCTGACCTACAATAACCATTCAAGATTGAAACTGATGCCAATGCATATGCCATGGAAGAAGTCTTGATGCAACATCGCAAGCCCATTATCTTTCATTATGAAATGTTTTCTAATGTTATTTGTAATTATCCTACATATGACAAAGAACTATATGCATTGGTACAAAGAGTGAAGATATGGAAACACTGCTTGATGGGGAAGGAAATGATCATACACATTGATCACCAACCCTTTGTTGGGTGCAGGCCGATTTTAAGAAAAAGTCCATCTTTGGAAACTAAAGCTTAATTTGGAAAAAGACAGCTGGAAGGAAAAGCAACGCGTGTAAGGAAAAGTTGCATGCAAAGGAGGAAAGCATGAAAGGCGCGTAAGCAGTAAGACCTAATCATGTTAAGGTTAGGGTTTTGGAAAGAGATTGTAACAACTAACAAGTCTATAAAATAATATAAATAAGCACCTAGGAGGTCTAGGTCGGGGTTCCAGGTGGTGGTTTTTGCTTGGAAGTGGGTTCCAAGTTAATTTCAACTTGTAGAAACTAGTGTGATACCTTTTTGTAAGCTAATTGAGCTATATAAGAGTCAGGTAGCTAGATCTTGAGGGTTATATCATAGGATGAGGAGCCTGGTGTGTTCTAGTCCACCTCACAAAGGTTGTCTAACCTCTGTCTTGATTGTATGATCTGAATTGTAGTGTGCGCAATGCCATTTATTGCAGCAACCTAATAAAGAACCTAAGAAGCCAGATCTTTGTGGATGTAGGCTAGAAGGGGGTGAACCATGGTAAAATCTATGTATTGTGTGATGATTGAATGTCTATTTCCTTTATGTTAATGGTTCATCATCTTTAATTGTTGTTAATGATTGATTTATACACATGTGGTTATATAGATCTATTAGATTTCATGCAAGGGGTTAACAAATGAATGGATCTTAAGAATAATAGATTGAGTAACTAGTTTAAGCCTTGAGAAAGATCAGTTACAATCCCAAAACCCCACTCCTTCCCAGACTGCAAGAACTTGAGTTTTATAGTCACCCATAGAACTATATCAGGTGAGACTGTGCAATACATTTTGTGTGTTGTGTTTCCTTTTTGTTTACCAGGAGGGCCACTAGTTTTAGAGGGTTTTGTTGGAAACTTGTTCAGATATGAACCTGGATCATCCCAAGAAGTAGAAAGAAAGAGTAATAGCCAACAAATGGTTCCCTTTCCAGCTAGAACTGCATGGGATTGAATGAATGAGATCCATAGAAGAAACATGTGGAGAATGAAGGTATTAAAAGGGAATGTGTTGGCCCTAACCAAGTTTTGAGGAACACTTGGTCATATTTGACCATTTTTGGGACTTCGATAGCTTGTCAAAGATGGAGCGCAACGCGAAGCGGAAATCATGGAATCTAGACCCATTTTTGGGTCCTTTTTGTGTTTTTTGGATAATGTAATGGGAAAGGGATGTCATCCCATGGGTTTACCCACACTTTGGCCCATTGTTGTATGTATAAATAGATGTATAGGTGAAGTAAGTGAAAAAGGGGAGGGGGAGAAGAGTAGTAGAGTGAAATCTATGTCATCAAAGAGTTGTGAGTTGTGCTAAGTGTTAGTAATGATTGTAAGTGCTTTGTGCATATTGTAAGAGACTAAGTGCAGGATATTGTAGAAGGCTCCATGCTTTTAGTGAAAGGAAGAAGGATCTAGCGAGCTGCGCAAATATTCTGTCCTATGTGAAGAGGGATTTGGATGGCTTTGTGTTGTAACCTAATTAATTGAAGCTAATAAAGAAGAAGACTTTGTGGACGTAACCCCAGGGTGGGGGTGAACCATGGTAAATTTTTGTGTTGTGCTCTATGCCTCGACATGATGTGTTTGTCTCTTCCTTTGCTAAGTGATTTGATGTGTTTAGATAGATCTATTTATGCTTTGTGCTTCTGAGATATGAATTAATGTTAGATCCGGTATGTACTTAGTGTTTGATCTGTCGAATCTAATCTATCTTGTTGTGGCTAAGTGATGAATTATCTTAGATCTAAGTACATACTGTGATGCTTTGTGCTATCTGTGAAGTATCATAAGGGTTGAATATTGATGAATAATCTATGCTAGGTGATATATAAGTGTTATAATCATAGATATGTGTCCTAGCTAAGGTTGCAGACACCTAAGTCTTGCAACCACCCCTGCCTCTACCTCGGGTGAGACTTCATCTGCTTCGCAGGTGTTTTCGAAAGGGTCGGTAGTTAGGGTTTTGTTGGTGCGATGTTGTAGTGTTGAACCCTGCGTATTCCCCTATGCCAACAAATGGTTCTATTGTGGGTACCTGGAACTATGATTGTTGGGAACTGAGCGAAAGAAGATTTTTGCAAAGATTCATCTTGAAACTATGAAAGATTTGTGCGTGGATATATGCCCTAGTGTGCAGTGATCCACTTGATCTGAAAAGATCCGTGATGAAGAAGGAAGGACGGATTTGAAGGAAAGAAGTCAGATCTGCAAGAAAAGAGGTTGATACTGAAGAAAAGAAGTAAGATCTGTAAGCTCTATGCTCTGATAAAGGTAATAATAGTTAAAAGTTCTTAGATCTAGAAGCTTTGTGCCCTGTAGAAGTAAAGAAAAAAGTGAAAATTTTTGTTTCTAAAGTATGGATTTAGGTATGCTTGATAGATTTTGTCCTAGCTTGAAAACTAGGGCATTGTTAGATGAAAGAACTTTTGATATGAATAGATCTGATAAGTATAATGAAAGATATGTTATACCGATGCATAGAAAGAATTTTTGGACTAACTAATGGATGAAGGATCCTAGAAAGAAATTTTTGCAGGCTAGCCATTATGACCCTAGCAAGCAGTACAAGAAAAGTTGGGGATCATTGAAGAGAAAGAGAGGATTAACTCTTTGTTACAGTTGCAGAAGACCAGGACATCTTGCTAGGGAATGCCCTGGGAGAAACTGTAGTTGCCTCTATTGTAAGGTTATGGACCATGAAGTACTAGATTTCCCTAGAATGATTGCTAGACTTGAAAAGATGAATATGGAGAAAGAAAACTCTGAAGGAGATCAAGAGACTAATATTATAGAAGAACCCCAGAAAGAATCAAAGATTATGTTACTGAAAATGAAAGAAACCCTGGATGAACATAAAGATGTCATTTTGTCAGCGATCTTCAAAGAAAAGGAGAAAATCGAAGTAAGAATAGGAGACTTTGACATTGACTATGCTCTGGATGAGGGAACACAGATGAACATTATGACAGAAAGTACTTGGGAAACCCTAGGAAAGCCTACTATGGTTCCTTCACTAGGAAAAATAGGGTTGTTTAAAGGAAAAATGGTAACCCTATGTGGCAGGATTACCCAGATAGCTATGTGTACCCATGGAGCATGGACAGAGGAAGAATTTGAATTTATTAAATTTATTGAGAATTGTGCCCCATTTCCAGCTTTGGTAGGCAAGATATGGATTGAAAAAGTCCAGATCCGGAGAAAAGAAGAAAAATAAGCTCTAGAACAGAAGAAGCAAGAACTCATGGAATTTATGACTAGAAGGATCGCCTACTTGATGGAAGAACAAGAGAACATATCTAAGCTATTGAACACCAATGAATTAGATGTCGAAGATATAATAGCATTAGAGGAACCACAGAAGACCGAAATACCTAATCTATATGATGAAGCAATATTACCCTTGGATCTGAAGAAAGAATCTCAGCATCGCGAAGTGACTATGTTGAGAGAAGATAAGAATTAGAATGGAAAAAGGATGACCGAGATGAAGCTCAATGGGAAGAAGGATAGGAAGCTAAGTAAGAAGAGATCCAAGATCGAAAATTTACAGAATATTCCATAGGAAACTTTGCAGAAGGAAAAATCACAGGAATTGAGCTTCGCTGGGATATCAGAACAACGACATATGGCACTTCGTCGTGGAAAATAAATATAGTCGTTGGACCGATATACTCGTTCGAGTTATGCCCCAAACGAATAGAAAAGCATTAAAGGATAACCACCAGACCATTGGACCATGCCATAACGGATGGATCAACGTTCATGGAAGCTTCATACCCGTTGCAAGAAGATCGTTGATGAATTTACTATTTATCTCGTCGCGTCGTGGCTGAAGAACACTTTTTCCAACTGAAAATTTGAAGCCCATAGAACTAGTGATTGTCTACAATGATCATTACAAGCAGATTTTTCATCCTAGTGCAGTATTTTGAGATTATCATGAACCTGATTATCTTTCCCGAGTGCGTATGTCCGACAAGCTCACCGCACTTGAGGAATCTGTCATAAAGGTCCTTCTCGATTTAATGACTGAGAGAGTCATGTCATAAAGAAGAATGTCCACCGGAGTCCAAGCATCATCGACAAGAGGAGTGAAAGCCTCCCCGTCGACTACTCGAGAAGGAACATCTCGAGTCGGCGCAGAGAGAAGAACTAAGCATAAGGACGACATAGCCAACACGAAGTTAGTTCCATCCATCCTACCAGCATACATAACCCCCTCTGAGTGGTGATATTAATAGGGAAAGTGTCCCTAGAGACTTTGAATACACCCTAGTCACTACATATCTATCGAAAGGAGTACACACCTACTACGTAGATCAAGACAAGGTTACAGCGTTGAAGTTTTGTGACTTCAACCTAGGGGACCGTAAAGTTTACAACACGCTCACCCTGTATAAGTACTTGACGATAACTAAGGGAAATAAATCGAAGCTCATCCCTCAACAATGGATGATGAACCTCACGCAATCTACTTTGCTCAACGTTATGAAAATAACGCACTTCAGCAAACACCAGGAGGTGAATGCTTATGTAAAATTGTTGCTAGAAAATTACCACGGAGGATACTTGTGGTTAGAACGTCGAATAACTATTGATCCGGCATTGATAAATAGGATCAACAAGCTTATCATGCAGGTCCTTGATCCCCATGAGTACTATCCTGGAAAGACTGCAGACCACACTCTTGCGCAGAAGATCAAAGAAGCCTATGGTGATGTTGAGAAAGGCACAAGAGGATACAAGGTAGCTTCTATTGAAAGTAGCATAGTGCACCTCTCATGCCAACTGATCATAGGGAAGTTGGTACGCAAGAATCGACCAACACAAGTATCTGGATTTACAGTTGTCCTCACAGGAAAGTGCGCAGAGGGACTACAGATGAACTGGGCAAAGTACTTGGTGAATCAACTGGAGATTGACTATAGAGAAGCCCAAGATCAGGGGCATGAATTCCATTTTAGCTAGCTCCTGATACTGATCACTTTTGTTTCATGGGAGCTATCAGAAGGTGAAACCTTCCCGGACCTTGGCCCTCTTTGAGCCACTGGCCGCGAATTTCAATACATTATGGTACTCGAATGACATGAGAAAGCAATGGCAATCGAATGTTGTTTTCTACACGTACTATAATAAACCATAAGGAGTGAACCTCACATAACCCTGAACACTTTATAGAGATTTTGACCTCTGATAAAGTTCAGCATAGACTGCCACTTTATATACCTAACCCCATGTGCTGATGAGCACCAAGAACAACTTCAATCCTATTATAAGATGACAGAAGAAGACCTAGAAGAGATCACCAAAGAATGGTCGATGAACCTCCTTATTTTAGCAGACACCGGAGAAATTTCTGACATCAACAACCCTGAAACTATGCAGGATACACCTGGGCCCAGTAAGACAAACAAAGAAAATACGACGAAGAAGACTGAAGAATTCCAGGATGTTGACATCCTATCTGTAAGGACAACTTCCATTACACCAGATGAAGAAGGTGATGACGAAGAAGGTACAAAAACTGAACAACAAAAAGTCAAAGTACCACCACCTAGGGACAAAGAAGACTCATCGAAGAAAAGAAAGGTCTCACCTCTGAAATCTTCCTCCAGAAAGAAACCAAGAACCCCTGTAACTAAGATGCGAACTGTCCTCACATTAGATGACTTTGATTTCATTTTTGCAGTGGTCAATGATGCTTCAAAGGAAATCATAGAGAAGCAGGAGGTGAAGTAGGAACAAATGTATAGCCAAATTGAGATCGGTCTACAAGGAGTATAGCAAGCACTCAAGTCTAGCCGAGCAATCCCTATTGCACCTCTGCCAGAAGGAACAACAGAAGTGGGAGATGAATCAATTAGGCTCCGAAATATTGTTGATACAGTCGAAGTATGCCTTCGACATGCTCAGGAAGAAAAAGTGCAGGCCACCCAGGCCCTAAAGAAAGCAGAGGAGGAAATTATTGAGCAACGCTAAGCCACACAACAAGAGAATAATTCTCTCCAAGGAAAATTTGAAGAAGACAGAGCGAAGATCCAAAAAGAGAAAGATAAGTTGCTCGCAAAGCATATAGGAATTGAAGAAATAGTCAACAAAGAATTTCACTCTATGACCGGCTTAGAGAAGAAGGCCGAAGATCCCATAGAGCATTAAGTGATGAAGTTGGCTGAAGTTATTCAACAACTTCAACAAAGGGTCATGGAATTAGAGATTTATACCATACCACAGACTCCACAAGAAGTGCGTGAACAGTGAGAACTGAATTCTCATAGTGCAGTCGAGAGGATTAAAACACTTGTTGTAGAATGTAAACAACTAAGTAGTAGAATCACATAGATATATGAACAACTATCTGAAGACCCAGAGTTGAAGAAACTGGAGTCCCAAATCCAGGAAGAAAAGTAGCGTACAGATACAATACAAGCGTAGCTCAAGCTCTTGTCACTCATTGAGAGGAGGAAGAGATCCCAGGAACAACGCATTGCCCAACAAATCATTCTTACCATGCAAAATAGATTGATGGAAGTCACCCAGAAACTCCAGTCGAGCCAAGAGGTGGCCTACCTACTATTTGAAGAAATTGAAGGCCAAGGAACACTACTAGAACAAGTAGTTATTATAGTCAAGCAAAAACTGGAAGGACCTATCAACGAAGCAGTTGTTCAGGAATTCACTAAGCAAGAAGCAGTAGCACAGAGACAAGTCGAAGCAGCTCGATCTAAGCTTGAGACCTTTGAGGCAAAGTTACCCAGACCTGAGTGACTTGATATGAGTCACGGGTGAGTGTTGGGGGCATGTTGGCCCTGACCAAGTTTTGAGGAACACTTGATCATATTTGAACATTTTTGGGACTTCGAAAACTTGTCAAATATGGAGCGCAACGTGAAGTAGAAATAGTGGAAGTTAGACCCATTTTTGGGTCCTTTCTGGGTTTTGGGGATAATTTAATGGGAAAGGGATGTCGGCCCATGGGTTTACCCATGCTTAGGCCCATTATTGTATGTATAAATAGATGTATAGGCGAAGTAAGTGAAAAAGGGGGGGAAGAGTAGTATAGTGCGATCTATGTGATCGAAGAGTTGCGAGTTGTGATAAGTGTTGGTAATGAGTGTAAATGCTTTTTGCATACTGTAAGACACTAAGTGAAGGATATTGTAGAAGGCTCTATGTTTTTAGCGCAAGGAAGATGGATCTAGCGAGCTGTGCAGATCTTCTGTCCTATGCAAAGAGGGATTTGGATGGCTCTGTGTTGTAACCTAATTAACTAAAGCTAATAAAGAAGAAGACTTTGTGGATGTAGCCCCACGGTGGGGGTGAACCATGGTAAACTTGTGTGTTGTGCTTTGTGCCTCGACCTGATGTGTTTGTCTCTTCCTTTGCTAAGTGCTTTGATGTGTTTAGATAGATCTATTTATGCTTTGTGCTTCTAAGATATGAATGAATGTTAGATCTAGTATGTAATATGCTTAGTGCTTGATCTGCCGAATATAATATATCTTTTTGTCGCTAAGTGTTGACTTATCTTAGATCTAAGTACATATCACGATGCTCTGTACTATATACCAAGTATCATAAGGGTTGAATATTGATGAATAATCTATGCTAGGTGATAGCTAAGTGTTATAATCACATATCTGTGTCCCAGATAACGTTGCAGACACCTGAGTCTTGTAACCACCCCTGCCTCTACCTTGGGTGAGACTTCATCTTCTCCGTAGGTGTTTCCAAAAGGGTCGGTAGTTAAGGTTTTGTTGGTGCGTTGTTGTAGCGTTGAACCCTGGGTCTGCCCCTGTGCCAACAGAATGTTTAGACCGTGGAATCCAATGAAGGAGTAGATAGAAATATGGTTGAAAACAAAGGATATTGAATTTGTGCAGAATCATAACAGAAACCCTAATATAACACCGTGAAAATATCTAGACAAGTATGTGTTTAGCAACCTTCATGAGGTATTTTTCTGTGATTTCATGCATGTGTTACAAGAGTGGATATTGTGGTTGAAAGCCAAAAACCCTACAAATTGAATCAGACAACTCGAGTGGAATCATGTGGAGATTGTGCAGTTACAATAAGTTAACAACAAATTCACGCCTGCAGTAGATTTCTGGTTAGACAGTATTGTTGCAGGTTTTATCACAAAATTTGCAGTATATACCCCGAAGTCTTAGAGCGCAACTGAGCATGAGTTTCTAAAAGGACCTAGAAGTAGTTATATCATATCATTGTATACTTCAATCAATATGTTGTTGTATAACAATGGTGTGATGACTATGGAATCAAACAACTAAACTTCCCTGCGTGCATGGGGGAAGGGGGGAAGCACTCACAAAAGGTGGAGAAATGGAGGAAGAGATGGATAAGGGAAAGAAGGAGGAGGCCATGGACCCAATCATGATGGATGAATATCAGATAAAGAAGATAATTGAAATAACTGGAAAGACGCATAGTGGAGTACCCTACCAATATAAGATGGATAATAAGAAGAGAGGGATTGAGAAGTGATGAAGAAGAGGTAGAGGATCTATGAGTTGTGGAGCAGTTTGAGGAAATCCTACATGCAACATATGAAAGGAAGACAGGTGGTTCAAGGGTAGGAATAGAAGGAAGAACACCCATCCATGTCAATGTCAGTGTGGAACCCATAAAACCATGTGCGACTAATACACCAGAAATAACACCACCATTTAGAAAACTGAAGTTTATTGGAAGAAAGGCAACAAGAAGTACATCCAAACAAGGAGAAACAATTGGAGGATCCAATTCAGGAAGTAGTAGTCAAATATCTACACCACACAGAAGTAGTAGTTCAACATAGTTCAAGATGGCAGGACATGATCCCACCATTAGGTTACCATAATTTTTGGGAGAGGCATCCGAGGACCCTGAAAATCATTTGTTCATCTACGAGAAGATATGGGAAGCAAAAAAAATGACAGATGGACATTATGTGTGCTATGTTTCCTTCTGTTTTACCAAGAGGGATGTTAGGTTTAGAGGGTTTTGTTGTAAACCTATTCATATGTGAACCCAGGTCAGCCCAAGAAGTAGAAAGAAAGATTAATAACCAACACCCTTACAATACCTCTAGTCATAGACCAAGCTATAAAATTCAAGACACTACAGGTGGATGGGATTCTTGCAACAGTTCCATCTAGTTATCAAATACAAGACATGAATAAACAACAAATTTGTGGATATACTGTCTATACCTCCTATTTCTGCATCTATTGTTTTGAAAAATGCTTCCTTATCTCATGTTAGTTATATTGAATAGTATGCTAATGATGAATATTTAAAATATGTCTATGAAATGCTAACCCATGGTTTACAGGTGGAGAATTTTCATTTGTAGGATACGCTACTCTACCAAATGGACAAGGTTTGTATTCCTACAAATGAACAAGTGCATGTAATCAAAGAAACTCACACTTCTCTAATATCTCAGAATTTTGGGGTAGGAAAGACTTTAGAAAATTTGCAAAGGTTTTTTTATTGGCCTCGAATGAAAGAAATTGTAACCAAATATGTAAATGGGTGTGTGTTGTGCTCAACTTGTAAGCCCACTAATATAAAATTGGGGTTGTACACACCACTTCATGTCCCTTCTCATCCTTGGGAGAGCATCTCCATGGATTCTGTAGGGAGGTTACCTATTTCTAAAAGGGTTCATGAATACTTGTATGTGGTAGTGGATAGGTTTAGAAAGATGTATATCTTGATTCCGTGTAAAAATCAAGCCACAACTGAGCAAGATGCTCACTTGTTCTTCCAATATGCATGGATTCATTTTGGGTTTCCCATGTCCATGATCTTCGATCAAGATTATCGATTTTTAGGGGACTTTTGGACAAGTTTATGGCAACTCATGGACACCAAGTTGAATAGGAGTACTTATTTCCATCCACATAATGAAGTAAATACATAGGCGGTCAAAATAACCATGGTTCATTTGCATCAAGGTTACTACAACAAACATCCTAAACTTTGGGATGAGTAGTTGCACTATGTCCAACATGCGTACAATTGAGTGTTGTATTCTTCCACCCATAGTTCGTCATTTGAGACATGTTTTGGGTATATACCTAAGAATCCCTTGGACTTGAAATTTGGGAAAGATGTCGACTCAAGTGAACAAAAAGATGAAGAAATATTTTGCAAGTTCATCCAGAAGATTCTGTAGGTACACCAGACAATTCAGAAGCAGTTGGAAAAGAGTTAGGAACAATACAAAACCCACCATGAAAAGAACATATTTGATCACCAGTTCTAGGTTGGAGATCAAGTGTGGCTTAACATTAGTAAATATCAGTTGAAGAGAGAAGATAAGAAGCTCAATACAATTAGATACAGACCCTTCACAATCTTGGAGAATATTGGCACAAATTCTTTCCACCTAGATTTAAAACCATATATGTAGATATACTTAGTTGTGAATGTAGAGAACCTAAAACTCTATGAGCCTCCAATGATCATGGATCAAATGGAGAGTGCTTCAGTACCTTCAGTAGAAGAGTTTTCTCCTGAGTACTTGGATGAGTTAAAGGAATATATCATCTTGGATAGAAGGATGAGGACTTCACACAGGGGTGATGTTCAATATCTTCGAGTGGATAGAAAAGGGGAAAGTGAGGGAGAAATTCCCTCACCTATATGTTGATTGATAATTATTTTGGAGGTCCAAAATATTATTAGTGGGAAGGAATGATCCAAGAGGATCTAAAAGGCCAAAAAATCAAATTCTTCGAATCTTAGCAAAAATGGCACCAAGTTTAAGAGATCATCAAGATATTTCCAATGGTGCAAATGAAACCTTAAACGAAGTCTGGATGACAAAGATATGGCCATTCAAAGTTTTGGTCAACCTCGTCAAAGTCAAAAGAGTGACATCAACATCGTACATGATGATGTCAGTAGCTGACTGTGCATTGTTGACGTCAACATGATGTCATGTTGACATGGAAGAACGATAGGTTTCCATGTGGCATGTTGATTTGGCATTTTTCGGTGGCCAAAAAATCCAATAGGAAAGTGACTTGTGGCATCCCTAGGAGGCACCACGTGGCTCCACCCAAGGGCCACCATGTGGCATCCTTGTAGGGTGACATGTGACAACTTACATTAGCATTGAATGGGCAGAAGAAACTAACCAAAGGGTACCACATGGACCAATCACAGGGCACCATGTGGCACCCCGCAGATGACTAATGAGGGCTTGGGTCCAAAATTTCAAAAAATAAAATAAAATGTCCCACCAGACCAGCCAATGATAGAATGACCAGTGGCCGAATAGCATTTATTGCATGCCAACCCACTCGAAATTCCATACAATAGTCAAATCACAAATATGGGTGTGAATGGAAGGTTCCAAAGAACTATTATATAAAAATAGTTATTTGTTATAACCAAGTTTAATACGGGAGGTCTGCGAGGTTTGACCCCCAAAATTTCCCCTAACAATTCTCTAAATTAAACCTTCGCTAACCAGTCATGCCAACAACCCAGTTGTAATGTCCTCCCAAAAAATTAATATTTAACACCAGTTTATTCATCCACCAGGGGGATATCTGTACACAGTTTGTATGATCAGATAATGTTATGCAGGAGGAGAAATTAATGTAGGATGAAGTGGCATGCAAAACAAGGAAATGAGCTCAGGAGGGGCCTGGTGGTGATAATGAAAAAAATTGATGAATTGACAGTCATGTTTGCACATTTTCTTGCCGTGAATCCAGTGGTGCAGTCAGAATTTGCTTCTGAGCAATGGATTTCCCTGGCATTTTCAGATTTGAGGTATTGTCATTTATTTATGCCAATTTTTGTTGAGACAATATAAAGGCCTCTCCAGTTATAAGTGGGCCCAGAGACGTAGTCCATCGTTGGGACAACCTCTGTTATCAATTCTTGTGCATTTTCTCTTCTTGTTATTTCTCATGTGTATGTCTTCTTGTTATATGTTTCACATAAGCTTTGTTTATGCTCTTTAATGTGATTCATGCTATAGTCATTGAATAAAATATCTCAGATCACCACATCTCTTATAATATAATTATAGTTTTCCAATATTACAAGGATTGCACAAACACATAGTGATTAATTAAAAGAAGTAAAGTACCCCACAAGATCCACATCCTGCAAATTCAAACATAAATCACTATTTTTATGCTCACGTTCACCCCTACACACAAGACACTATTTTTATGCTCACGTTCTAAAAAGACGCTTTCCACATGCCTAAGAAAATGATATTGGCCCATGACTCCAATATCAAAGACTTGTTAAAACTCAACCATAAGAAATCAATAAAATCCTCCAAAGGAGGTCACAAAATAATATTTTAGTTTGAGTTAGGATTTCAGGGGCAGGTATCCAAATAAGCCCCCGCTATCTCTTTTCATTTGAAACTTAGTGGTTGATGATTTAGGGAAGTTGAAATCCTATAATTCAAGTGTTCCAAAACCATAAGGCATGGAGAAACCCGTCAAGGGGTGAGTGCCAAGGTCCATTTGTTTTAAGCATGCCTTCTTGAGCCTGTTATCGCACAGTTTGTAGCTAGGTCAAATGGCTATGAAGTAGAAGGCCAAACTAGCGTAACAAGAACCTATCCCACCCAATGTCACCACTATGGGGAGGTTCTTTCTCTTTAGGGAGGTTAGGCCCAGGGGAGACGTCCCCAGTAACCTGAAGTTTTGAAGAGGCAAAGGTTTAAAAATCAAAGTAAAGTTCTCCCTTCACAGGTCACCACCAAAACAAATAGTCCCGGATAAAGCCAATAATGAAGTGTAGGCCCAAAGAAGAACACCTGCATGAAACAAAGAAATAACAAAACAATATATATGTAGGCTTTGATTCAATGGGTTAGTACTTCATAAGACTATTTGATATCAGTGTATAAGCAATTATAACAATCAATATTGACGAATTCAATGTTTGTTAATATAGCAATGAAATAATATCACTTCACCAATAAATATCAAGATGATGTAGCAATCAATGTATCCAATCAATCCCTTATTGAATAAATGCTTTAAACACCATCCAACTGCCTATAAAATGAAAAATGTTGTGCCAAGATGAAGTAACCAAGGGTGACGTCGACCTTTTTAGGGTTAGTAGCTAGTTAGGGTTTCAATTTAGAAAAGGTTTTCAGAGTTGTTTTATCACTTTCACATCAACGTTGGAGGTCTAAGATTAGTGCCTAAGGGTTAATGGAGTCAATTTAGAAGAGGACACAAGGGTTGAAGGAAACTGAGGACTGGAGGGAACGGTTCTGAAGTGCTGTTATGGTAGGGCCTCAGAATCAAAACCCTAAGGGAGAGAGGCTCACTCCAGTGTTTCTAAAGCAAGGCAAAATGCTCTCTCCTCCTTCCTTAGGTCAACTTGGAAAAAATGACTAGCATAAAAGATAAATCAAGACTAGAGAGTGTGGTGAGGGAAAGTGTTGCTAAGGCAAGGATCTATCACCAAACCCTAGAAGTAGGATGGCCCTAGGTGTATATAACATAGGCCTAGGACATCTCCTCCTTCTTGACTTCAGAGAGTATGGCTAGCTCAGGGAGAAGAAGCAATAAGAGTGTAGCTATGGCTAGGCTTTTCCTTCCTTCTTCAATCGCTGAAAATTTCTCTTTTAGGGGACATGACACAAGGACCTACTTGTGTGCTTGTCACCTAGGGTTTTTATCAGCAAATTATAAACATATGCAAGAATATAAGACTACAACCATTCAATCAAGAAGTTTTGCGGAAAAAACACTTACATATGACCATGAAATAGCATGCAAACCCTAGTTGTAAACATTCCTTCAAGAGAAATGCCAAAAATACCAAGAAATGCCTTCCTCCAACAAGTGCGCCTAACTAAATCAGCAAAACTACCCAAGTAGGGCGCAAAAATCATACCTCGCTAAATGATTGAGTGATGCGTTATGTTTAAAATGAGGCTAAAACTCCTCAATATATACTGTATCAATGACCTTAATTAATTTTTAGGTCATAAAAAAAGCCAACAAGGCCATAATACTGTTGTTTGCATTAAATTGTCAAATTAAAACCCTAACTGAGCTGCTAAAAAGGTAAAATCCCCTTCAAGTGAGGTGCTAACCCCTTTTAGGGCAAATGAGACATCTAGGAGCAAAACATCAGCCCCCTTGGGGCCTCTCCAACATGCCACATGTGCCATTGTTGCCCAGTCTGCCTCCATGAATGTCCATGAAGCTAGATGACATCATGGTGAGGATGGGGGTGTCTTGAGCCTTCCAAGGCCAACGTTCCACTGAAAAGGGGTCATTCCCGCTAGGCAGGGCTCCGCCAAAGTGCCTCTGGTGGAACGTCCTCTTCTTCTCCAGTGCAAGACCCTAATCAAACACCATCCTGTCTTTGCCCCCCTGATGGGGTCTCAACATCTATCTGTTGGGCTCTTTAGCCCCATGGAGGTCTGAACTGATCATCTTCCCATGTGTACTGGTCCAAATGGTACTTGTCCATCGGGCATGATCCTGCACATCAGAAGCTACGCCCTCCATGGGCTCATCAGTCACAGGGATCATAGAAAATGTTAATCACGTTTTATCATCAATATTATCAAACATATGCATAAGACCCTAATACATCAATCGATAGCCCAAAGACATTACAAAAACCTACAATACAAGACTAGAGAAAAAGACAAGACGTCCTATTGGGTTAGTATCCACAAGAAAGGGGAAGTTTCTAGGAAGGTTTCATCCAAGCCATCTAAATGAGGTGGTGTGGCTAGGGTATGTCTAGACATGTGGGTGAAGTGAGAGCCATGGATGCATGATGTTATCTGTGGGTGCCTTTGTAGAAGGCGAGTTGTACCTGTCATGGATGCATTTTTTCCAAGCCCATTCTTGCCTTTATTCTTTTCTTTTATTTGTTTTTTCTTCTTCTTTTTCTTTTTATTCAAGGGATAACCAGAGGCCACTGCCTTGGAATGGTGACCAGAGCTGACAGTGTTACCCACAAGTACTTTCACAGAGATGAGAAGGTTGGCTCGTGATAAGACCCCCTTTCCCTTGGTCATGCAACCAAAGGTCATTGCCCTGGCGTGGTAACCAGATGTTGGAAATGTCATACTGTTAGGTACCCATGAACCTAATAGGTTGGCTCGTGATGAGACCCCCTATCCTCTTGACTAGGTCTTGTTTATATTTTTCGAGTCCCTCTTGCTTCTTATTGAGAGGATTTTTATTACCTTCTTGGGGATCCCTAGGCGAAGCATCTCGAGGTTTTATTTCTAGGATTTTATCTTTTGCCCATTGCTTTTACCTTCTGGGCATTTAGCCCCTTTTTCCCATGAGATAAGGTGCAATCCTACAAACAGGTCAACCCAATACCCGGACAAGGGGAATGGGACAAGTGAGCAGGAGATAAGATGAAATAGTGGTGTTATTATGGGAGCGGATGATGGCTTTTCAGAAATCCCCCAGTGGAAAACCAAGACCTATGGGCACAAGCTTGCTAGGATACCCTGTCAGTCCCCCAGAGCATGGTCAAGTGGGCTAATGTAAGATCCAAGAAGTTTTTAGAGATAAAAGGAATCGGATGCATATATTTAAAGGTTTCAATGATCAAAAGTGACACATACCATGATACCTGGACCAATTACCTCATGGAGCAAGAACCTCGTATGATATAAGACCAAGCCGATGGTGAAGGATGTTGTTACTATTGACAAGATAAAGTTGATGGAAGAAGAAAAGGATGGGCCCTCTTGGGCCATGCTTGGGTCAATCCTGCTCTCGGTACTCCATGTTTAGGACCTATGGGCCTCGAGACATGATCTCCTAGTTTTCCCTAAAAATCAAGGATAACATCTGGATCCAAATCAGGGACATGTGCTCACTGTAGAGTGCATGAGAACCTCAGGATCACTAGCATAACCTGTAGACCTGCTCAAACTTGATAGGGGCATCAGTAACAAAAATGAGGCAGTAATGCCACCCCAACATATATATATATATATATATATATATATATATTGGAAATAAAACAATCGATAATGAAAATGTGGAAGCAAACTAACATGAAATGAAAATGGTATAATACACGAATACAAAATGCCTACTTACTTGTACTTACCTGTGAAGTCAGGTTACCCCATCCTGGTGAGGTTTGAGGAGGAGCCCACTGACGGGCATTGTGCGCCTTTGTCCCTCAAGTGTAGACAAGCAATAAGAGTCATTAACTGACTTTATTCCAACCTTAAAAGGGCCAAGCCAAAAATGATTGTTTCCTTTGATATTAGTAGGCTTCCCTTTATTGGCATCCCACATCCATACTATGTCCCCCTCCTTGTACTCTCTGAATTTGAAATTTGTCATTCCTTGAACATCCCTAGTGTATTATGTAGAGGGAGGTGGGTGGGATTATGCTATAAAGATTTCTTGTTGCAAAGGATGGATCCGTACATCATCTTCCACTTTCTTCAGTATTTTCGCAGTCTCGGATTCTTGTCCTTTGAACTCGTCAAGGAGTTGTTGGCATTCCTCTTTCTTGATCCATTTAATCTGATTAGAATTTTCCTCCTTTGTAAAAGGCGTATCTTCTAGAGAATATTTATGAGGAGTATGTCTAGTTTTGTCACATGCTTTGTCATCTTTGATGGAATAATTGGGCTCTTGCACATAAATTGTAGTCACAGGTACATTCTGGATACTACCAATAGTTCCATGTTTCAATGGTCTGTCTGATCCTTGGAAAAAGTTGTCAAATCTCTCTTTGACAGATGGTACCTTGATGACTTCTCTCAAAGGAATGGTTACAAACATCTTGGATAATGCCCCTTCAAGGTCAAAGTTAAGGTTAACCCTTTCAGTCTTGGATGTTTTAGGAAAGATTACATCCAAAGGTGGGTTTTTTGTTTGTTCAGCGGCAGGTTGGTTCAACTTCTTTCTTCTATACACCTATAACTCTTGTTTCTTTATCCTTTCTTTTGATTCCTGGTCTAGTTTGTTTATTACTACCAGTCTGTCTGACCTGGCCGCTTCTTTTATGGCCTCTTAATGCTATTCAACAGTGATATTTATTTGAGGGCCTTCTATGATGTGGCCTATATTGTTCACTCATTGATGGCCGCCATTACTGTAAGGACACTCATGTTCCCAATGTGCTTCACTGCATTGAAAACACCAAGGGTTTTCATCCACAATGATGGTGCTTGGAACTTCTATGTCTTTAAAAATATCTTCATCCCACTCAATGATATTACTTACTCTCTGTACTAGATATCCATCTTCATCTGAATCTTCAAAGATATTAGAGGAATCGTCAGGATAATCACCCCAATATGTGTCTTCTTCTGTCAAGGGAAAAGTGGGGCCATCTTGAAACAAGCATGGATCCATTGATTTGTAATCACTAGGTCCAAGATCATCTATTAATGATAAAGAGCGTGTTTGCTCATATTTCTCAAACTAACCGGTTTGTAATAGTGTGGGACTCTCAAAAGATAATCGGTCATATGGGTCTTGCTTTGTCAAAAAATGAATGATTTCGCAAATTCTTTTAACCCTTGCAAGATACAGGACATACTAGTGTCTAAGTTGTTTCCATTATGTACCCAGGGCTCTTCAGACCTATTGGTTTCACTCATGTCTTGATTTTCCAACATTAGTGTGTTCAAGACAAACAAGGAATCTTCAAAGTTAGTTTTTTTATGAGTAGCCACACCCAAATCCTTGGATGGTTCACACTGTCTTGAGACATCTGAGACATTGTTGATGTTTGAGAAAGCTGTGCTCCATTTCATTTTGGGAGGCATGAGTTTTACCTCCATAATTTCTGGGAAATTGGGTTTAGCTTCGATGATATCCTCATGACTAGATTCCCAAGGGTCATTATTGTATGAGAGATTGACTTGATGGATGTATTCTTCGAATTCCAGGTTCTTCTCAATCTAACAAGAAAAGTATTGTTCTTCTTCTAGAGTCGAGGGTGACCGATCTTTGCGAGTAAACTAAAAAAATCCTTCCAAGAAATAATATAGCAATGAAATAATATCACTTCACCAATAAATATCAAGCTGATGTAGCAATCAATGTATCCAATCAATCCCTTATTCAATAAATGCTTTAACACCATTCAATTTCCTATAAAATGAAAAATGTTGCATCAAGATGAAGTAACCAAGGGTGACGTCAACCTTCTTAGGGTTAGTAGTTAGTTAGGGTTTCAATATTGAAAAGGTTTTGAGAGTTGTTTGATCACTTTCACTTCAACGCTAGAGGTCTAAGATCAGTGCCTATGGGTTAATGGAGTCAATTTAGAAGAGGACGCAAGGGTTGAAGGAAACTAAGAATTGGAGGGAAGGGTTTTGAAGTGTTTCTGTGGCAGAGACTCATAATCAAAACCCTAGGGGAGAGAGGCTCACTCTGGTGTTGCTAAAGAAAGGCCTCATGCTCTCTCCTCCTTCCTTAGGTCAACTTGGAAAAAATGGCTAGCATAAAAGATAAATCAAGACTAGAGAGTGTGATGAGGGAGAGTGTTGCTAAGGTAAGGCTCTATCACCAAACCCTAGAGGCAGGACGACCTTAGGTGTAGATAACCTAGGCCTAGGACGTCTCCTCCTTCTTGACTTCAGAGAGTATGGATAGCTCAGTGAGAAGAAGCAATAAGAGTGTAGCTATGGCTAGGCTCTTCCTTCCTTCTTCAATGGCTGAAAATTTCTCTTTTAGGGGACATGAAACAAGGACCTACTTGTGTGCTTGTCACCTAGGGTTTTTATTGGCAACTTATAAACATATGCAAGAATATAATACTACAACCATTCAATCAATAAGTTTTCCATAAAAAACACTTACATATCACCATGAAATAGCATGAAAACCCTATTTGTAAACCTTCCTTCAAGAGAAATGCCAAAAATGCCAAGAAATGCCTTCCTCCAACAAGTGTGCCTCACTAAATCAGAAAAACCACCCAAGTAGGGCTCAAAAATCAAACCTCACTAAATGAGTGAGTGATGTGTTATGTTTAAGATGAGGCTAAAAGTCCTCAATATATACTGTATCAATGACCTTAATTATTTTTTAGGTCATAAAAAAGGGCGACAAGGCCATAATATTGTTTTTTACATGAAATTGTCAAATTAAAACCCTAACTGAGCTGATAAAAAGGTAAAATATCCTTCAAGGGAGGCACTAGCCCCTTTTAGGGAATATTAGACATCCAGGAGCAAAACGTTAGCCCCCTTGGGGCCTCTCCAACATGCCACATGTGTCACTGCTACCCAGTCTACCTCCATGAATGTCCATGAAGCTGGATGATGTCATGGTGAGGATGGGAGCGTCCTGAGCCTTCCAAGGCCAACGTTCCACTGAAAAGGGGTCATTCCCCCTAGGTCGGGCTCTGCCAAAGTGCCTCTCATGGAACATCCTCTTCTTCTCCGATGCAAGACCCTAATCAACCACCGTCATGTCTATGCCCCTCTAATGGGGTCTCGGGATCTATCTGGTGTGATCTTCATCCCCATGGAGGTCAAAACTGCTCATCTCCTCATGTGTACCAATCCAAATGGTACCTGTCTATCGGGCATGATCCTGCACAGCAGAAGCTACACCCTCCATGGGCTCATCAGTCACCGGGATCATAGCAAATGTTAATCATGTTTTATCATAAATATTATCAAACATATGCATAAGACCCTAATACATCAATCAATATATCAAAGACATTACAAAAACCTACAATACAAGACTGGATAAAAACACAAGACGTCCTATTGGGCTAGTATCCACAAGAAAGGGGAATTTTCTAGGAAGGTTTCATCCAAGCCATGTAAGTGAGGTGATGTGGCTAGGGGATGTCCAAACATGCGTGTGAAGTGAGAGCCAGGGATGCATGATTGTATCTATGGGTGCCTTTGTAGAAGGCGAGCTGTACCTGTCATGAATTCAATTTTTCCAAGCCCATTCTTGCCTTTATTCTTTTCTTTTATTTTCCTTTTCTTCTTCTTTTTGTTTTTATTCAAGGGCTAACCAGGGGACTCTACCTTGGCATGGTGACCAAAGTTGAAAATGTTACCCACAAGTACTTTCACAGAGACGAGAAGGTTCACTCATGATGAGACCCCCTTTTCCTTGGCCATGCAACAAGTACTTTCACAGAGACGAGAAGGTTCACTCATGATGAGACCCCCTTTTCCTTGGCCATGCAACCAAAGGTCACTGCCCTTGCATGGTAACCATATGGTGGCAATGTCATACTGTTAGGTAACCATGAACCTAATAGGTTTTCTCGTGATGAGACCCCCTATCCTCTTGACTAGGTCTTGTTTATATTTTTCGGGTCCCTCTTGTTTCTTACTGAGAGACTTTTTATTTCCCTCTCAGGGATCCCTGGGTGAAGCATCTCGAGGTTTTATTTCTAGGCTTTTATCTTTTACCCGCTTCCTTTACCTTCTAGTCCTTTAGCCCCTTCTTCCCACGAGATAAGGTGCAATCCTACAAACAGGTCAACCCAATTCCCAGACAAGGGGAATGGGACAAGTGAGTGGGAGATAAGATGAAATAGTGGTGCTATGATGGGAGTGGACGATGGCTTTTCAAATATCCCCTAGTGGAAAACCAAGACCTATGGGCACAGGCTTGATAAGATACCTTGTCAATCCCCCAGAGCATGGTCAAGTGGGTTGATGTGAGATCCAAGCAGTTGTTAGAGATAAAAGGAATCAGATGCATATATTTAAAGGTTTCAATGTTCAAAGTGACACATACCATGATACCTGGACCAATTACCTCATGGAGCAAGAACCTCGTCTGATACAAGACCAAGCTAATGGTGATGGATGTTATTGTTGCTGACAAGATAAAGTTGATGGAAGAAGAAAAGGATGGGCCCTCCAAGGCCATGCTCAGGTCAATCCTTCTCTTGGTATTCCATGTCTAGGACTTGTGGGCCTCGAGACATGATCTCCTAGTTATCCCTAAAAATCAGGGATAATAGAGCCACCTAGATATTGTGAGGTTACTTAGCCCGTGACCACTTTTTTGGATTGATAGTCCCCTATTGCAATTGAATGGGGAAACCTATTGCCAAAACCTAGGATTTTCTACACAGGTGGCAGTTTTGGGTTGCAACTACACCTAGATCGAATTTTGTGTGACTATCGAGAAATATCTCTGAATCTTTTTGGATATCCCCCCTTTACCCCTCATTATAACTAATTTTTAAACCTTCACTAGTTCCTCTTCTGGTTGGTTCATGACCCATTGTTGAGTGCTATTGGAAGGCCCAATATTATTTGAGAGGATGAATGATAGGTCTATAGGAGACATGATTTTTTTTTTGTTATCCCCCCCACACAGATAATATCCCCAACCTACCCAACTGATATTTTAATTTACAGTTGATTTATGTGTGTTATTCTCATTCATTACTAACCATATGCAACTGTTAGTCCTTTGTTAAAGTAGGCCATATTTGGTATTGGTTAAAAATCACTTGCTCTCTATAATTTCACCTTACCAAAGTAACACACTTTGTTTCTAGTCTAGAATCATAGAGGACCCACAAAATCTCCGACGTTCCAGACACTTTCTTAGCCTCCCACCAGTGTTGGGAGGAATTCCTGGTTTTACCACTTTGCTAGTTCAAATTCCTCACTCACCTTTGAGTGGTAAAGCGTTGGGTTCGACCTTTCCTGGTTCTACCTTGCTTGGCACAACTACCCCTCAAAACCCATATAGTATGCCTTCCTCTTCATAAATCGACTCTCAACCATAAACCATAATGGAATAATCACAAAACCTACCATATATAACCCCATCCTCTTCTTCCCAATTTAAAATTAATTTCCCCCCTCTCCTAGATATATTGGCCATCCAGTACTCATAAGGATTAAGAAGAGGACCACACACTATAATCTTCCACAACATGTGGGAAATTCTTGTAATAATAAGGGCACTCATAATGCCCACTGAAATACATTGGTTCCCTAACCTCACTTCAGAGCTAGTCCAAGAAATTAATTTAGAGTGCACACATCACAATAAACTTAGTGTTATTCATTTCATTACTTCGATGTGCCTCCTCCCCCAACATGAACCCATTATTTCATTAGGTGATCTTCTATGCACCTCGACATCATTTGTGACCACTCAAATGGGTAACCCAACCTCCAACCCAATACACTTCTCGACTGAGACCCAACCATGTAGACTTGGTGGCACCCCTTGCACCTCTAAGGCCGCAATGACCACTAGACCTTATCCTTGTAAGGAAAATGGAGGTGTATACTCACATCGATCACGAGTCATCACCTTTCATTGGGACCAAAGTTTCCAAGCATGACTACCATATTCTACCCCATTTCAGTTACAGGTCATCATTAAAGACATTATAGTTTATCAATGTATTATAGATGATTGATCCTCTTGATGCAGTATGTCCTCATATTGGAAACAACTAGGTTCCCATACTCTTGTTTCGTCAGTGACTGAGTTAAGAGCCTTTGATGGTAGAATATTCCCCCCCTTAGGGGTATTACCTAATATCCCCTATGAGTTAGGCAATAAGACAATTTTGATCAATGCTTCTATCATGACTAGTCTGATGGATTGCAATGTTCTCCTGAACCCTGAATTCATCTATGCCATGAATGTTGTAGTGTCTTCACTCTTTCGATTCATGATATTCCCACATGAGGGAAACATCATGATCGTTGATCAAATATCCTATTGTGATTCTACCTCACATTCTTCTCATAACATAATCTCACCTTATGTTGCTCACGTCGAGTCTATGCACTATGTGTCCACCGCCACTAGTCATGCAACATTGACTCCCCTTGGGTTTGGAGGCTAGGAAGATTCATTCATCCTTGGGGGATTCCATGCATGTTTCTTCCCCCAATCCCAAAAGTAACTACGAACTCTCAACTACATTCTTCCTAGAGGAGGAAGAATTATTTGAGGCCATCAATTCTTTCATTAGTCTTAGTAATAACCTCCATCTAGGTTCTCTTATCGACTGCTTGCAGGGTCCTCACAAATTAATTGGTACACCCTATAATATTATATCCCTTGTCAAGGTCATTAATCCCTTTTAAATAATATCATCTCTTATCACTGATAAGTATTCTATGGACTTCGGTTCCATGGTGACTGCTATCACATGATCTGTACTTATGCAATCCCAAAACAGGACTCCCAAATCTTGCATAACTATGGAAGAACCTACCATTGTCACCTTAGTAGGGTCTTCCTTAATTTTAGTGATGGAATAGGTCCACCACAAGGGAAGCTTCCCTGGTGACCTCAAGGGATCAAATAGAAAGTATAGTAGTCAATCCTACCACCCCCTATCTTGGTCACCATATGATTTGTATAGGTCATGAAAAACAAGAAGTTGGAAGATGATTTGAGTACCTTCCTGAAGAAATAACACTTTGTAGCATATATGTAACAATTTCCAAGATAAAATATGCAAGAATAGCCTCTTAAGACACTAGACAAGATAATTTGCAATGTCTCATACAAATTTGCAGTGGTAAACAATTATATAAAAACAATAAATTATTTGTAACAACAACAAAAATCAGTGCTCAGAAATGCAACAATTGACCATGAAAACTTAGCATACATCCACCATAATATTATCCAATTGTTAGATGCAAGTTCTAAATGAGTTAAGCCACCAAAGAATGAGTGTATTCAACAAATTAGAGTGTTTTCATATGTTTGTAGAAATATTTTATAACAACAACAAGAAATTTAATGAGTTTGCCAATGTTAGTGTTAGTGAATTTAGTAGAATGCTTTAGAGAGTTGATAGAGTGAGTTCATCAATCAATTCACTATGAGAATGCTTTAGTACTAGTCCCTTTTTAAGGGGTTACGGAGTCTTCTAATGCAACTAAGATTGAAGGTTTATCTATTTGCAACCAAGAGGTAGGATCTAAACCCTAAGTTGCAAGAACATTTGGGCCTTATGTATTATATCTTAAGGAGAATAACTTCTAGGGTGCAAGCACATTTATAGTTTTAAAACATTATATCTCACAGTGATAGTGTGACAGTGGTTCCATCATTCTACTTTTATTTCAGGGCGGTTGGATGGGGTGAGGACAGGTGGTTATAGCCACCTTGAGGCTGTAGCCGAAGAACATAGGGGCTTATAGGGGCTTGGAGCCTCCTTCTAGTTGTGGCCAGAGAATTGGGGAGTTGAAACTTCCATCTAGTTGTAGCTGGAGAACATAGGAGGTTGGAGCCTCCTTCTAGTTGTAGCCAGAGCATTGGGGAGTTGGAGCTTCCTTCAGGTTGTAGCCTAAGAAACTAGGGGGTTGGAGCCTCCTTCTAGTTGTAGCCAGAGAGTTAGGGAGTTATATCTTCCCTCAGGTTGTAGCCTGAGAAATTAGGGGGTTGGAGCCTCCTTCCAGTTGTAGCTGGAAAACAAAGGAAGTTGGTTCTTCCAATGAATGTAATTCTTAAAGACATATAAGAAAAAGCATTATGTGGTTTTCTCCCGCTTTGGGTTTCCACGTAAAACAATGGTGTACTATGTATGTGTATGATTGCTCATTTGTTCACTATTTATTTACTATGAAACTATTGGATGATAATACTACATTTATATAACACTTGCATTTTATGGTGAGAAAGGATTAAATTGCTCTAATACTGATTCACCCCCCCCTCTCAGTAATCCAACACTTCTCTTAGCAAACCCTTAATCAATGAGATGAAGCAAGAAAAAATGGTGAAGACTATGGTGGGGCTGTATGCCCTTATAATTCCCACCTAGCTCCTAGCATAACACAACTTGACTTAAAATAAATGATAGCAAGAGAGTAAAAAACCATACCAATATCGAGAGAAATGCTAAGACAATTCACCATAAGAGCAAGAAAGCATCATCCAAAGATAGTGCTAGGCCTTCCTCTATCAAACATTCATAAAATTATCCATAAGACAAGTGCACAAGAGCTAAAAGAGCTAAGGAGGCTGAAAATTTCAGTTCAAATCCTCTCACAACAAGAGAGTTGCGATTTAAAATGAGATCTTATGATCTCTATTTATACAAAATTTAGACAACATGGCTTGTCCACAAAATAAGGAGTAAAACCCAAGATTAGGGGTCAACAACTCTAATATTTCCCCCTTAACACAATAATATTAAACAATTCACTTAAAATTTCATCTTTTGCACAAATTAAACCCTAATTAAGGATGATGTCACCCCTTTAGCGGACATTTTGCCACTTTGAGGAGGTCGTTAGTGCTAGAGAAGGATGGAAGGGCCTCCCAAGGCCATGTGTCAAGAATATAGATGATATCTTCTTGGTGAAAACCCTCTTCTCCTCAAAACGTCCAAGTGCAAGTGAGTGGCACCTCACCACCAAGCCCAAACCCCCAATACCATGATGTCATGCTCAAAAGTGGGACATTTTGCCCCTCCTGGGAAAATTGTTTAGCAAGAAAATGGGTGGGATAGGTTATCCAAGTCATCATCAAGGATGTCCAAGTCATCTATTTCTCATCTGGCATGCGGGCCCCTTGCATCCAACCTTTTGTCTTGTAGCCCCATGGAAGCCCAAGCTAGGCTTGTTCTCCCAAAACTATCCACCAGCGAGGTCCTGCAAATACAAATGGACACGTCGTCCAAGGATCTCAAGTCATAACATCATGATAGGTGGATACAATCAATAAACAAGCCATCTAAGTATGTGCATCAAATATTACTATATCAAACAATTAACAGCTCAAAGACATTCTGAAACTTGTCAAGCTTAAGTATGGGAGGGTTGACGGGGTGTCCTATTGGGTAGATCTTACCCTAGGTCAAGGAGAGCCTCCAAGAGGTCCCTCTCTAAGCCATGTAGAGTGTATGAAGTGGATGGGGTCAAGACTCAATGGGCATAGGTCTCATGACATACTAGGGGTTGTAGTGTCTCATTCATGGGTGCCTTTGTAGAGGGTGTGTGGTACCTTCGTCTGCAATGCACTTTTTCCAAGCCCATTATTTGCTTTTTATTTTTCTTTCTTTATATTTTCTTTAGCACAAGGAGAGGTTCAAGGTCACTTCCCTAGCGTGGTGACCATATGGTGTCAATGTCACTCACAAATACCTAATGGAAATGAGAAGGTTGGCTCGTAATGATACCCCCTTTCTCTCATCCATGCAACTGAGAGTCACCACCCTGGTTTGGTGACCAAATAATGACAATATCATACCACTAGATATCCATGGACGTGATAGGCTGGCTCGTGATGAGACCTCTTATCCTTCAATCTACCTTTCAAGCATTTCTTTGTTATATTATGGGTCCCCTTTTATTCAAAGATAAGTGTTTTATTTTTTTCTTGGGTGATCCTTGGGTGAAGCATATCGAAGGTTCATATATGGATTTTATATTTTACCCAACACCAACCCCTCTAGGCCTTTAGCCCCTTCTTCCTATAGAATGAGGGACAACCCCTTCTTGGGTCAATACACCCTAAAATCCCAAGAGATAAGGAAATGGAGGGGAGTAGTGATGGAAAGTGGTAAGTATGGTTGGGAATGATAGGATGACTCATTAAAGGATTTCCTAGCAGAAAACTCATTCTCAAGAAGACCACTTACTAGGGCACAATGTCAACCACCAAGGTGAAGGAGGGAAAAAGGCATAATTTCCAAGAATATATCATGAAATCTAGAGAAACCTAAGATACACCATAATAAAATGTCTTAGGTATTGAAGTGATGCTCACCATAATACCGACTTGTACCTCATGGAGAAAGGCCCACTTCCTTCCTGGAGCCAATTGGTTGGGTGGATGCCATCTCTAAACCTGTGACCATCTGTGGTGGTGAGTGGGTTTTCCATCTATGCAAAGGGTATTGTTGGTCATGTAGTCTCTCTTCACTCCATATTTGCAACCTAAGGGCCTTGAGACATCATCTCCTTAGTTATCCACAAAATGGGGATAACAAGTCCAAATGTACTCCGGTGGGACAAGGAATTGTTACCTTTCATAGGGAGTCGAACAAGACATTAGCTTTACAAATGTGTTGTACATACCAGGAATGACCAAGAACCTGATATCAGTTTCAGCGCTTCAGGACAAGGCGTATGATGTGTCTTTTACAGGAAACAAAGAGTACATTTAACCCACATTCAACCCAGGGGATCGAAGCAAGCCAAGATGATAGGGATCAGGTCACACAAGTTATACAGGTTGCAGTTTGAGTCACCTCAAGCGTTGATCAACAACACTAAGGATATGGGATAATTATGGCATAGAAGGATGGCTCACTTACACCATGGGGAACATAACATCCTCAAGGAGATAGTGACTGGCCTTCTAGGTTTGAGCACCAAGAACAGTGATGTGTGTAAAGTGTGTGCCTTGGGAAAGTATACTAAAACATCTTTTCCAAGAAGTGACAGTAGATCGAAGGGCGCATTGGATTTAGTGCACTCAGATGTATGTGGGCCTATGTCTTCAGCATCCTTGACAGGGTGTGAGTATTTTTTCACATTCATAGATGATTTCTCCAGGAAAACCAGGATCTACTTCATGAGGACCAAAGATGAGGTCTTAAGTCGCTTCCAAGAGTTTTAGGATCTTGTGGAGAATGCAATAGGAAGGAAGACTAAGGTTCTTAGGTCAGAAAATGGAGGTGAGTACAAGGGGAAATCCTTTAAGGAATTTTGTGCAAAGGAAGGGATGAAGAAGAAATTGACAGTTCCCTATAACCCTTAGTAGAATGGGGTTGCGAAACAAAAGAACAAGGAAATTTTTAGTGTCGCTAGGGCTGTGTTGTATGACCAGGATTTGCCCAAGTTTCTATGGGAAAGGCATGAAATACTACAATATACATACAAAATAGGAGTCCACACAAGGTGGTAGGGATATTGACCCTTGAAAAGGCATTTATAGGGAAGAAGCGAGAAGTTGATCACTTCAAGATCTTCAGTTTCCTAGTCTATTGTCATGTTCCCTCTAATAAGAGGATGAAGCTCCATTCCACTGTAGAGAAGGGAATCTTCATTGGCTACAATGAAGCTTTGAAAGCATATCAGATCTATGTTCCAAGATTGAAGAAGATAGTGATTAGGAGGGATGTCAAATTTAAGGAGAAGAAGGCTTTCAAGAAGTCTTATGATGTGCCAACAATAGTAGGGGATCAAGAGTTGGTATCTCCAAAGGAGGAACATGAGTCACAGGGACATGTACAACAAGACTCACAAGAATAGGTACAGATATAGCTACAAGTACAAGGACTAGTACTCAAATTTTGGAGCAGGATGAAGAGGAGGAAGCTTCACCCACCAAGGTTGTACCTCCTACTGCAGGGAGGAAGAGGAATTGAGAAATTTCTCAGAAACTACGAGATACTCAGGATTTCGCAGGTGCTCCTAGTACGAGCTTCAAGCAGAGTAGGCCACCACAACAACACTCAAGGTATATGGAATTGATGAGTGATGTCATTGACATGGAGCCTTCCATATTTCAAGAGGCATCGGAGCAGAAGGTTTGGCATGATGACATGGTGGATGAGTATGCCTCCATCATGGAGAATGATGTTTGGAGGTGGTGCTAAGACCAAAGGGAAAATCATTGGTTGGGTCTCGTTGGATCTACAAGATCAAGCATGCTGCAAATGGCAGCATTGAGAAATTCAAAGCCAATTTTGTGGCTAATGGGTTCTCTCATAAAGAGGGAGTTGACTATGACAAGGAGTTTGCCCCGATATCCAGATATACTTCCATTAGGGTCATGATCTCATTAGCAGCAGAGATGGGTTGGCAGATTCATCAAATGGACATTAAGACGACCTTCCTCAATGGAGTTATTGAGGAGGAAGTGTATATAGAATAGCTAGAGGGTTTTGAGGTATACGCGAGGGGGACTCATGTATGTATACTGAAGAGAACATTGTATGGGCTCAAGCAAGCACCCAAAGCATGGTATGAGTGCACTAATAGTTACTTGCAGGGCATGGGTTTCATGAAGAGTGATGAAGACTCAAACCTATACTATATAATTATAGGGGGCGGGCCTCTCATTCTCATGTTATATGTGGAAGATCTATTTATGAGAGGTTCACAGAGGTTTATTGCAAATTGCAAGAGGGATATTGCTTCATATTTTGATATGAAGGTTTTGGGGTTGATGCACTATTTTATTGTATTGGAGGTGTGGTAGTGATATGGTGAGATCTTCCTAGGACAATGGAAACACACGGTGGATATCTTCAAGAGATTTAGGATGAAGGACTATCGGCCAATGTCTACACCCATGGTTATGAATTGGAAGAAGATAGATGCTTCCAAGAAGGAGGCAGTGGACCCTACCTTATACAGGCAGTTGATAGGCTCTCTCATGTATCTATTCAATACTAGGCCATACATTTGTTTTTCTATAAATACTCTCAGCCAATTCATGGTGGAACAAAGGAGAGCGCATTGGACAACAGTGAAACATATTTTCAGGTACCTACGTGGCATGGTTGAATATGGTTTGAGGTATGCTCAGGGATATGGGGTGAATTTTGTGGGCTACATAGATGCAAATTGGGCAAGCAATGCAGTGGATAGGTGTTGGGTTACGAAAAAGGTATAAATATCTTCCTTTTTCCCACAGTTCATGATATGATTTTGATTGATTCTTTAGATAGATAGGGATAGATAGGAAAGAATATGATTAATATATCTGTTAGGGTTGTTATTAAAGTTTTATTAAATAAATTCTAATTTATGATTGGAATGGTTTGATTTTGTTGTAGAATTGGATAAATAACTATCAAAGATAACCAAAGAGATTTTGGTTATGCGCAAGCTATTGGAGGTTCAAGACTTTTTAGGCACAAAGTAGTTTTGAAAATAATGCATTGTCTATATTGTAACTTTATAATATTGTAACTTTATAATAGTAAAGCAATCCTAAGGATCTTTATATCCTAAGTATAGCTTGATTTACCCAAACTACTGTAATATATAAGTGGGTAATAGATCCAGAAAAAGGGAGGAAAAAACACATTCAAGTATTTAGATTAAGAATTGATCTGCGCAAGCAGTTTTTGTAAATGTTTTACTAGCCATGGAATCAATGAAAGTTTTGAGTTTTTATATCATTTTTTTTCTCTGAGTTTCTCGTAGCAGTACTTCTGAAGACCGAGGGCCCAGTCTGAAGGAGCTACTGTCTCATTCTGTAATTGTATCAATTCAAAGTTTGATTTCTATTTTGTGATTCAGATCTCTTTTACAATAGCCAAGGATAAATGCATAAGTGTGTTAATGATTTTATGATTGTTTGAATATAGAAGATAGTCATTTCCCTCAAGTATTAATGATTTTCGTTATGATTTCCATTTCTGAAGTTATTGCTTGACAGTTCCTCACATTTTCATCTGCGATGTTCCTTTTCCTTAGCTTTATGATTGTTGTTCCTTTCGGTTAAAGTTACAATAGTTGTTCCTTTTGGTTAAAGTTATGATAGTTGTTCCTTTCAGTAAAAGTTACATTAGATGTCCCTTCCGATTAGATTATAATTGTTGTTTCTTTCTGTAGATAGAGTAATTTGTTATTTTCTTTACAGTAATCAGAATTCATAATTGATAGTTAATTTTGCAAGTCCTTATTTAGATTCAATTACCACTTTCTAGTTAAGTGACCTCAATAGATTAATTAGTTCCTTTCCATTTTACATCATCTTAGTAATCAGATTTCAATTCCATTTAGTTATTAGAATATTCGGTGAATGGTTGAGGAACTTGATTGTTGATGAACTCAGATTTGGTTTAGCTACACAATTTTAGGCTACCTGCATAGACTTTGCTAATATTCTTGAGATAAAAGACGAATCTCCTGGTTGATAAATTAATGTTAAACTAAGGTTTTTTTTAGGACATCTTTAGACACCAACATTTTGGTGTCATTGTTGGGGAGAATGTCAAAGGTAGCATAGGTTGTGTCTCTGGAGGACCAGGTATTGAAGACGGAAGGTAAGAACCTATGCAAGTAATAAGTAAAATGATTATGCCAACAATTACCCCCAGTTGACACTTAAGAGGCTTTGTAGGTGCTTTCTTTTGTTGAAATTCATTTTTTTGTTGTGTGAAGTGTGTATGACTAGAAAAAAGGATCTTGAAAACACAAAACCCCCACCAACAATTACCAAAACCCAGGGTTCGGTGATCCCTGGAAGAAGCACTTTCATAGACAAAATCATCAAAAAGGGTGAATCTCAAGCTTCGGTTGGACCTAGGAAAGGACCCACCCGAATCCCTCAAGCAGTATTTTCACCAACTACGGCCCACGTTGAGATTTATAGCAAAACTGAAGGGACCGAGTAGAGCTTTCAAAATACATATCTCCCACCGCTTAACCCCTTAGAAGAGGGAAGCTCTAATAATCTGGAGGAGGGAATAAGAGAAACCAGCAGGGTTGCCAAGGCATAACCACCACCACCACCACCACCTGATCCTGAGTCTCCTGTGAAAGAAGAAGGAATATCCGAAATCCCAGATAAAGGGAGTGCAGTCAAATTCCTTGGAAGACCAAATAATCAACAATTTCAAATAGAATACGCAGATCAAGAACCTCCTAAAAAAATTTGGCACATTTTTTATCAAATGGCACAACCAAATCAACAACAACCCCATACCTCCATGCTAGATTATCCAATAGTTGATCCAATTTCCAATGCCCCCATGAAAGAAATCCCCTTACAAAACCTTCCAACCTTCCATGGACTAATTTTAGAAGACCCGGATGCATTCCTATTTGAATTTGATGTCCTATGTAGAGGGTATGATTACACCTCTGAACCCCAAAAATTAAAACTATTTCCCTCTACCTTGAAGGGAGCATCCCTATGTTGGTTCATGGGATTGGGAGGTGGAACCATCAATTCATGGGACGATATGAAACAAACCTTCTTGTTAAAATATCAGGATTATTGCAGAACCAAAGACCTAAAAGATGAAATATTTCAAATGACTGTGAAAGAAAATGAATCATTAGAAGAATATGTCGAAATATTCCAATATAATTTGCAAAGATCACCCTATGGTACATTACCAGGTGAAGTACTCAAAGAAACTCTGATCAAAGGTATGAGAGATAAATGGGTAGAAACATTGAATTTAATGGGGAAAGGTGACATTTATTAGGAAACTTATGAAGATATTGTTCTATTGTGTATCGGGTGCTCATGAGGAAGCGCACGGACTAGGTCAGGAATGCGGATGTCCCTCACAAGAAATAATAATATCTCCAGTGGGGGTGTTATGCGAGCTGAAGTCGGTAATCTCCTAGAAAACTTTAAAACGGATATTTTGAGCACTCTGACTACACAATTGGATGTATTGCAGGCCAAACAAAAAAAGGTAGAGGCAGAGAGGACCTTGGCTATATTTTGCCACAGGTGAAGAAAGAAGCATGGTCCAAGGGAATGCCCCTTGGATATAGTTTGGGTTTGCGTTATTTGCGCCAAGGATCATGACACAGAGGAATTTCCATCACTCCTTGGATTAAAAGCTATATTCAAAGAAGTAGAAGAGGAAAAAAAACCATTATATTTGATGGCTTAGCGCCGTCAGTGGTAGTCCCAGCCTCAAAATACATTTCAGGACCCTTCCTCTTTCTTTCCTGGATAGTACAATCAACAACAGAATCCTAGATAGTATAATCAATAGTAGAATTTTGGCAGCACATAGCAGGGTCAGCCATTTACTAATCAGAACTGGAAACCCCAGCAGTACCCACTTGCAATTCCTACCTGGCCAAAATAGTCTGCCACAAACCCTAACTGGAAAAATCAACCAACTACAACTTCCAATTGGCCAAATTCACAATACCCCACCTCATCCTAGAAAAATTCGAATAATACCTACCCTCCACAATGGCCTAAATCGACTAGCCAAAACCCAAATTGGAACCAGAACTGGCAGTGCCCCATGGGTATGAATAACCAACCTATGGGGATGACCTCTCAAACCCAACCTACATTACAAACTCCACTCCCATTTCCCCAATCACAATTGCGCCCTCAATTACCTTCCCAACCCCACCCGAATCCCAATAACAGACCATCTCATCTTGTCTAGATTATGGAAAGTGGAGAAGGGGAAATCAATCCAGTAGGGTTCAATGAACTTCGTTTAATATTGGGGTGCATCATCTCTCCCAAACAAAATGTCGTTCCCCAAGAACAGGGGAATGAAAAACAACCAGCAATAACACCCTCGACTGTGGTAATAATAGAAGAAATCAGGCAAGGGAGGAACACAGTCGAATCACAAGACTCTGATAAGGATGCAATTCCCTCCCCTCCATTCCCCGAAATACTAATGATAGTGAAACCCACCGTATATCCTGACTTTGAAATTGTAGGGGAACTCAGGAATTTATAAATCAAAATTCCACTCCTGCAAGCCCTGCAAGACATACCAATCTATGCAAAGACAATCAAGGAGCTATGTGGGAGGAAGCCCATCAGAAAAATCAAAAATTCATCATCAACAGTTCATGTAGTGGGAGCCTTATCTGATCTAATTTTGGGTAGAGAAATAACAGTTAAATATGCAGATCCAGGGAACCCCATAGTAACAGTTTAGATTCAGGGTTGTTCCTTTCCAAATACCCTAGTTGATTTGGGGGTGGCCATAAATATTCTAACTATGGAAACCTACAATGCCCTGTGTCTTCACTCTTTCGACCCAACCCCAATTATGTTGCAATTGGTCGATCGATCAGTGGTCAAACCACTCAGCACACTACATGATATAGCCATTTCAGTTGATTCTTGGGAATATTCCATAGATTTTCTCATCATCAACCCAAGAAGTGGACTTGAAGGGCATCCATTGATATTGGGAAGACCATGGATCCTGATAGTTGATGCATACATAGACTGTCGATCAGGTACAATGACAATTTCTAGAGGAGGGGTTACAAGGAATCTCATCTTATATCCTCTAGCCAAACCTAGTCCAACAATCGTACACCTGCAATTTCCACCACCATGATATCCCGAGAAGGATCGGCATTCCCCACTCACGATGGAAGAAGCCCTCAAGCACAAGAATTAGCTAGAGGATGATGTAATCAATGGGTTTATTAACAACCCAACCGCTGTAAGTAACCCAACATGCCAGATGCTCTAAGTTATTCTAGAATGTGAAGCACAGGGAGATCCGCTGGAAGATTTAATGGAACAAAAAATTTCGACTACCATTGTTCACAACAACAAATCCATTGAGATCACACCAGGGGAGTCTCTGAACATTAATTCCAACCTAGAAGAGCAACAATAACAAAAGCTAATCAAAACTCTCTCTAAATACCAGCAAGCTTTTGCCTGGGAGTACTCTGATATGAAAGGTATTGATCCACAACTCTGCACACACCACATTTATATTGAGAAAGACGTCTAACCTATCTGACAACCACAAAGAAGACTAAACCCCCACCTCAGAGATATTGTTAAAGAAGAGCTACAAAAATTGTTGGACACATATTTTATATACCCTATTTCAGATAGTCGATGGGTTTCCCCATTAGTCATCGTCCCAAAGAAAAATGGGAAGTGGTGAATCTATGTTGATTACAGTGAACTAAACAAAGCTACTCAAAAAGATCATTTTCCATTACCTTTTATCGATCAGGTCCTGGATACCTTGGTAGGGAAGAAATTTTTCTCTTTCCTAGATGGTTTCAGCGGCTACAATCAGATCCAGATTGCCCCAGAAGATCAGGATAAAATGACATTCACATGTCCTTGGGGTACCTTTGCCTACAAAGTATTGCCCTTCAGACTTTGTAACACTCCAGCTACCTTCCAAAGGGCCATTATGAGCATATTCAGTGATCTGATTAGCGAAGGGCTTGAAGTCTACATGGATGATTTCACCCCATACAGTGACAACTTCGATCAAGCCTTGAATAATCTAGAGAAGGTATTGGAACGGTGCATCGCTACTAGGTTATGTTTACGCCATGAAAAATGTCACATGATGATGACAGAAGGTGTGGTATTATGGAATTACATCTCTACAGATGGAATTAGATTAGACCCAGCAAAAATTGAGGTAATTCTTAATCTACCTACTCCAAACACACAAAGTGAGGTACGTAGTTTCCTTGGTGCTTCGGGATACTATCGCATATTTATGCCAAATTTTTCAAAAACTGTTGTGCCTTTACATGCTTTGACAGGTAATGTAGAATTTCAATGGTCTGACAAATGCGATGTGGCTTTTGCAAGACTCAAGAAACTGATCTCAACAGTGACGGTGTTGAGAGGACCTAATTGGAAAATACCATTTCAAATTTCCACTGATGCCTCAGACATTGTCATAGGCGTTGTTTTGGGACAAGAAGAAGAAAAGAAACCCTATGCCATTTATTTCATTAGCAAGAATCTAACTCCAGCCGAAGTTAATTATACAGTAACAAAGAAAGAGTTCTTAGCTATTATACATGCCATCAATAAATTTTGTCATTATATAACAGGCTATCCAGTTATCCTGTATACTAATCATTCTGCCATTAGATATCTAGCTAATAAACCAATTACTAATGGACGAGTCACTCGATGGTTGTTATTATTGAAGGAATTTGATATCACCATAAAAGATCGACCTGGGAGAGAAAATCTTGTCGCAGACTTCCTGTCCCGCATCCCAAAAATAGATGACTCATTAAAAACTAGGGATCAATTCCCGGATGAGCATATGTTTGTTGTCAACACAAAACCACCTTGGTACGCTGATGTAGCAAACTATCTAGCAGCGGGAAGATTACCGACACATTTATCATCAAAGGAAAGACAACTGATCATCCATTGTAGCACACGATTCACTTGGATTAGTGGATATCTTTTCCACACAGGATCTGATCTCCAGATCCGGCGATGCGGACAAGATGACAAAATCTATGACATACTAAAAGCAGGACATGACGAGCCTTGTGGGGGCCATTTTTCATACCACAAGACTGGACACAAAATCTTACAGATGGGATATTATTTGCCCTCAATATTCATAGATGCCAAGAAATATGTCTAGACATGTGACAACTATCAGTGGATGGGGAAACCAGGTCAGGTTGATGAAATGCCCTTGAAAACACAACTAGTCGTAGAACCATTTGAAATATGGGTGCTGGACTTTGTCGGCCCCTTTAATCCAAATTCAAATCCAAAGGCCTATATTCTTTTTGAAATGGACTACAATACCAAATGGGTAGAGGTGGAAGCTTTACCAAATGCAACAGAAGAAGCAGTCATCAAATTCCTTTTCAAATTGTTTGTATGATATGGACTACCCAGAGAAATAATTACTGATGGAGGGTCACAATTTACAGGCCATAGAATCACTGCCACCCTGGACAACTATCACATCAAGCACATAGTTACCTCTCCATACCACCCACAAGAAAACGGGCAAGTAGAAAGCACCAATAAGGTCCTAGAGGCAATTCTGACGAAGTCTATCTCAACAAACCGACAGAATTGGGCTACTGAGCTCCCAAATGCTTTATGGGCTTATCATACAACCTGGTGTAACACCACTGGCTACTCTCCTTACCATCTAGTCTATGGTAAAGAACCCATCTTACCAATAGAATTTGAGATCAAGACCCTAAGAATGGCCCAGGAAATTGGACTAAATCTTACAGAAGCACATAAACGATGCCTTTAATAACTCAACGAATTGGATGAAGAACACTTGTTTGATGTGGAGTGCACAGTTGTTATCTAGTGACAGAGAGAAACCCGGCACGACAATCATATCAAGAATAAATCATTCAAGAAAGGCGACTAGGTGCTCCTCTATGATTCCAGATTTCAGGACTTTCCTGGGAAATTACAGACACGATGGCTAGGGCCATATGAAATCAATGAATTCCATGATAATGGCATGGTTACTTTGAGCACCATCGATGGGTTTGGATCACCCTTTCTGGTCAATGGACATCAGCTGCGATTTTACCACCAGACACCTTCAAAAGATTATTTCTGTCAAAAAGTAAGTAAAGAACCTACAGTGCAGATTTTGGCTAGCTGGGAAGGTAACCCAGCCACCCCAACTCCATAAATGATGTATTTTGTTTATATTGTACATACTATGCATAGTTTTCCAACTGAGTGGTTATTTTTTCTTTGTTTTATAAAAATTCATCTAGGAAACAAGAATCAGGATAGATAACTACAATTAGCACCCTCTTATGTTCCATACTCCCATTTTTTTTTATCATACGGACTCTGTCTTTTACATGTTCATGACAATGTTGTTCCCTTTCTCGCACGCCTGTTGTTTCGTTTTTGAACGGAACAACTATTGTCCCTTTTCAGGCAATTGTTGTTCCTTCTCACGTGCCTGTTGTTCCTTTTTGAAATGGAACAACTGTTGTTCCCTTTCTCGCGTGCCTGTTGTTCCTTTTTGAAACAGAACAACTTTTGTTCCCTTTCTTGCGCGCCTATTGTTTCCTTTTTAAACGGAACAACTCTTGTTCCTTTTCGCACAACTATTGTTCCTTCTTGCGCACCTGTTATTCCTTTTTGAATGGAACAACTGTTGTTCCCTTTTCGCACACTTGTTGTTCCTTTTGAACAAGAACAATTGTTGTTCCTTTTCGTGCGATTGTCATTCCCTTCTTTACCACTCAAACACTAGCCATTCCTCTGGAAGTGCGGCTTTCATCAATTAATTTTCACCAGCACTATTTCTAATCGTCATTACAACGATCTGTCATTATTTTGTGGATGGTCCCTCACACCTTATCAAAAATAAATAAAAATTTGTGGAATAATCTCTCTGAAATATCTTAAACCTTGTTCATAATCAATCACCACCATAAGTTGTTTCTTTCCCTTATATATACAAATATACCTGAATGATATTCTGCCTCTATATTATAAGGATTTTTTAGCACACTTTTACTTGGCATATTTACACTTCCTTATACCATCCCTTACTCTTAAGGAGTAGATGAGCCTCCCTTTAAATATATATATATATATATATATATATATATATATATATATATAATAAAATTTTCCCATAAAGAACAGGGAGTCTCATCACGAGACAACCTACCACGATCATAGGATACTAACCTAAGTGGCATTCCCACTATGGCTACCACACCAGGGCAATGGCCTTTGACATTTTATTTTGTCAAAGGACAAGAGGTCTCATCACGAGCTGGCTTGTTCACTTAAGTTATAATCTAGTGAGTGGCATTATCATCATCTGGCCACCAAACCAGGATAATGGTCTTCTTGGGAAAAGATAATTCAAATATTTATTAAGAAAAGATACAAATAAATAAAGATACACAATACAAACCTTTTTCATAAAGAATGGGGGGTCTCATCACGATCCAACCTACCACGATCATAAGATACTAATGTAAGTGGCATTCCCACTATGGCTACCACACAAGGGCAATGACCTTTGACATTTTATTTTGTCAAAGGACAAGAGGTCGCATCACGAGCTGGCTTGTTCACTTAAGTTACAATCTAGTGAGTGGCATTATCATCATCTGGCTACCAAACCAGGATAATGGTATTTTGGAAAAAGATGATTTGCATGTGTATTAAGGATAAAGGCTCATCTAAGGGTTAAAAGGCAACCCTGCCAAGGCTATGCGAGCTTGTCAGCAGCAACGGCTCTACCTATGGTATGGAAGATTATCTAAAAATACCAAGTTTCTGCGTGTCTCTAGATCTCCTTTACTCAAATAATGAGGCTATCATATCAATTATACTCAATCACCCAGAAAAGTAACAATATTATGTTATGTGGACTATTAAAAAAAACAATGAACATATTTAATTTATTTTTGATTGATTTCTCCATATATCGTTTTTTTTTTTTTTGCACATAGGTGTAATAACCTTACAAATTCCACACATCAAATGACTATCATTTAAATGATTTTTGGTGCCATGTGTCTTTTTGAAAATTATCTATGGTTAGCCCCTACTGGCGGTGGCAATACTATCATTACCTCTCACCTGAAAATAACTTCACTCATTGCTTCCTCCTACACTGACTGTCGAGGATGACCTCTACATTAATGAGGGGGATGCTCGACACACTTCCCGACTAGCTGTAATGATTGCAATAAATACAAAACCCACATCTTTATACATCCACTGTTCTTGATATTTTCCATTTTTGGCATCTGCTTCTCCAAAGTTGCTCTAACCAAATTTATAAACAGGAACAATAGTCGTTCTTTCTTTCTCACAGAAATATGGGTGGAAGAAGTGTGCGTAGAGAGCTGACATTAATCCAAGTTACAGAACAAGAAAGAGAAATCCTACATCGCCTAGGGTGGACCGAGTACTTCAGCCGCTTGCAAGGTTATGACACAATCGTCATGCTCGGATTCTTTCAAAACCTGCAAGGAGAAATCTCTACGGTGCAAGGCATACAAATCTCAGTTACCCTGAAAATCGTAGCGAAAGTCACAGGCCACCCTAACACATGCATTCAATGGACAGGGAAATACACGAAGCTTAGGGAAGCCATGGAATCTTTCACAGAACCTAGGGAAGAATTGGATAAAAAAGGAAAGGGACTTAATCCTAGCACCCTCAGTGAACTGTGGAAGGAATTGGTGGGGATAGTTCAGCGATACAACACCTACGATGGACGATACGATGTAATTCGACCTCACCATCTCAAATTGTTGGCAGCCTTGAAGCAATGGTTAGTACTTAATCTACCTTTCTTCCTGCATACCATACTACATGAAGTTGCCTTAAGAACACAAAAGTCCAAGGATCCTGTTACTGTCATTAGACACCACAAATTAGTAAAAATAATAGTGAATAAAGCATTGAGTCAAACTCAGTTGACTTGGGAGAATTTGATTGGGGCCAATAGACCTCCACTACTAGAGCAGGCGACCACCACCCAAAGAGAAATTCCACCACCTTAAACCGAAGTTGAAGTAGAACCTACTCAAATCACTAAGGCCCAGACCTCACAGACACAAGAATTAACAAAAATAAAGAAGATAACAATGGTTGCTCTTAGATCCCCTCCTAGGATAAGGAGGAGAAGCAAACAAACTTAGGAAACAACTGAAGCAGTTCAGGATGCAATAGAGCACCCTGAAGAACTTCAGAATTTCATAGAACATCCTTTACAGAAAAATAATCAGCACAAAAGGATAATCAGGGAGACACCCAACCTGCAGTAGAGCACCTGACAATACACTTTTTGAAGAGCTATGAGATAGAAATAGCTTGGGTTTTGGGGAATTTAGGAACCTTAACTGACAGAGATGAACATAATCTCGAAAAAGAACTAGAACTAGCCTCCTCTTCAAAACCAACTGAAGACTTTCCTGACATTGAAATGTCTTTTCGAGACGACACAGCACAAGAGGAATTTCTTTTTGAAACAGGAGACCCTCTTGGACAACCAGAGCACTTGGAAGGAATAGAGGGACAACCATCTGCTGGAAGAAATGAAGAAGACCTCAAGATCCCTCATAAATAGAAATTAGCCAAAATCCAGAAACAAATTAGGAAATTAAAGAAAGAAAACAAATTGTTGAAGAAAAAGGCTAAGAGGGTTGTGGTATTAAAGCAGAAGGTGGGAAAACTCAAGGAGATTATCAAGGAATTGAGGAAACAGTTGGAAATAGAGGACAAGATCCACAGAAGAAAGAAAAATAAAAAGGGTAGAATGCAAGGAAGAAATCCTCTTCCTAACAAAGCAGCTAGTATAACTTTTGTAGGGATACAGAAAGACACTTTGAATTTAGAGGAAACAACTCAACTTTTTGAGAATAATGATACTATTAGGAGACTGGAGGAAGAACTACTGCAGTCTCAACAAACCCTTATTCATAATAGAGTCAAATTACTGACGATAATAGAGCAGTCCCAGGAACAGATTACTATCATGAATAGACTGGAAGCAGAGCTTGCACAGACCCAGCAAGCATTAATTCTCTCCATAGAAGAAATGAATGAACATCAAGAATCACCCAGTAAGAATTAATTCGCTCCAGAGAAGAAATGAATGAACATCAAGCATCCCAATATCAGGCATAGGGTGCCATCATTCATAAGCTAAAACAAGAATTGGGACAAGCCCATCAAGCATTGATTCAATCCATGGAAGAGATGAGTGCTATGGAAGAATACCAAGCATCTCAATCTCAAGCACAGAGTGTCATCATCTATAGACTAAAAGCAAAAATTACACAAGCACAACAAGCATTGGTCCAACACAAACATGAAATGGTAACTAGGACTGAATATGATCCGGATTATTTTCGGCACGAAATGAGAGCGGAGATATAATAAAGAAATGCACAGAGATATTGAAGATATTCAATAATATAACAGAAATGTATCAGAGATGCAACCATAAACAGAGATATATAGTAATACACAATTTCTATTAATCAGAGAAATGTACAGAGACCGTAAAAATATAGAGTGAAAGACTCGCTAGAATGGTGGCAGCTTATCTCTGAGAAGAGATGTGACGGCTACTCGCATTCGCAAGAAGATGATTACAATGAGGCTCTGAAGGCCCTTTTACAATAAATGAGAATTCCAAAAGTCCTAGACATCCAAAAACCTAACCCTAGGAGATGAAGCGCCAAAAGTCATGTGGGGCCCGTTTGGGTAAGTTGGTGCATCAACTTCCCGGGGTCGTAACTTTTGCATACGATCTCCGTTTTAGGCGTGTGATAGATTGTTGGAAAGGTATCATCGAGGAGATTCATTTTGGGGGCTCAATGAAGACTTTGACTATCATTTAGAACCTTGATCTCGAAAAACCTTCATTTAGGCCCTCAAAATGGCCCCGAAAGTTAAAACCTCCTAAAAAATAGTAAATTGCCAAAATTGCCATAAAGATGTTTTGAGCCAGTTGGAAAAGGTGGGTGGCCACCAATATCCACCTAGATCAATCCTCCCTCCTTAGGAAGAAATCGTCTCCATTGCGTTGAGTTCCCAGGGGAGAAGGAAAAGCGTTTGTTGAATCTGCATCTTGGTGAGCTGCTTGCCTTACTGGAGAAGTGGCGTTGCTTAGCTTGTTGAAGGCTATCACGAACCTTTGGCTGGAAGGTTTGGACCTTTTTAACCAGTCTGGCTATTTTAGATGACTGTGTGCAGAAGGAATCTTCGTGCTTTGCTACAACCTTGTCGACCTGCTTCTGTTGGATAGAAGGTGCTTGGGCCGAAGCTGTGGTGGGTGCAGTATCCTTCTGTTCACCCTTTGAACAGATTGTGGAGAAGATGAATTTTATAGTATGAGATACTACCTTGCGGCACTGTTTAGGTGGGGCAGTAGTTGGAACTACCTCTGGTATCCTGTAGAGATGACCCCCCAGAGTAATAATGACACTATGGGGTCGAGACTCATAGATAGCATGGTGTTTCCATATATATGGCTGGCCCAAGAGAACATCACAGAAATCTAGTGGGGAAACATCACATAATACCTCATCCTTGAAGGGTTGGATGTCGTATGACAATCGACACTATTGGATGACATGAATATCGCACCCTTGGCGAAGCCACCCGATGTTGTATGGTTGCAGGTGTGGTGTTGTCGACAATCCCACTTGTTTGATGACCTTTGCTGAGATGAGGTTCTTCTGGCTTCCACTATCAACAATAAAATGCAGCGGGATCCCCTTCACCCACATTTGTGAATGAAAAAGGCACTCCCCCTCTTCTGAATCTGTTGGTTCTTCTGGTTGAATTGTTGCAGTTGCGACAATAGCAGGGGGGTCTGCGTCGATGATATGTCTTTTACCAGCATTTTCAGAATCAGATTCTGAATCAAGGTTTGGCTCCTTGTCTTTGATCTCGGCCACTAATGACTATTTTGAACGACATTCATCGGTGTTGTGCCAAGGGTTTTTGTGGAACTCGCACCATTTTCCGGTGTCCTTCTTTGTCTTCCCATGACCCTTATTTTCCTGTGTCTTGGACTGGTTTTCGAGGGACTATTTGTTCGGGTTGTCGTTGTCATACTTTGGTTGTTGCAGATTTGCAGACCCGAATTCCCGTTTGTTCTGGTGCTTAAATTTCTACTCAATTTTAACAGCATATTGATAAGTAGCACCGAGTGATGAGATGTCCAAAAAATCCATTTCAGTTTGGATGCATCTGTGTAGAGCCCCACGGTATTTTAGAACCAAATGTCGCTTGGAGTCTTTGATACCCATCTTGGTGCGCAAGGTATGGAAGGTATTGGTGAACCCCGAAACAGCTTGGCCCCTCTCTTGCCGCAGTGTGGTCCATCTCATGTACTGGTCCTCATAGTTGCCAATAGGGTAGTACTGTTCCTTTACCGCATCCACAAAAAATTCCCAAGTGGGCTCGGCCCCATATATTCCAGAATCCTCTATGGAACTCTACTCCCAGTAAGTTTTCCACCAATGTTTGACATGGGGGAGAGCCTTAAGGAGTGTGAAGGTGATATTTTCCTTGTCTAAAAAATTATGAACAAAGAAATAACCTTCTAGTAGATTTAACCATTTATCTAGGGCATCTGCATCTATTTGACCTTCAAATACAGGAATATAAAAATTAACTTGTACCTTGAAAGGCGAGGTGCCTCCAAAGTGGTCGCTTGATGAAGATGCGCCTGATTCTATCGGCAGGCGTTGAAGGATGTGGGAAAAATTCTCCATCATTTCGTCCCTTTGTCGTGTGAGAGCTTGCTCAAGCAACAGACTAATAGGATCGTCTGCTCCATCGTTTTTATTTTCTTCCGCCATTGAGGGTTTCTTGGGTGTGTGAGAGAAATTTTCCTCAAGAGAGACAAGCTTGAGACCCAACTTGCTATACTCGGACCTCGTCGGGGACATGCACTGAAAAACGATCGAGAGCAGCCTGCTCTGATACCACTGATATGGATTATTTTCGGCACGAAATGAGAGTAGAGATATAATAAAGAAATGCACAGAGATATTGAAGATATTCAATAATATAACAGAAATGTATCAGAGATGCAACCATAAACATAGATATACAGTAATACACGATTTCTATTAATCAGAGAAATGTACAGAGACTGTAAAAATACAGAGTGAAAGACTCGCTAGAATGGTGGGATCTTATCTCTGAGAAGAGATGTGACGGCTACTCGCATTCGCAAGAAGATGATTAAAATGAGGGTCTGAAGGACCTTTTACAATAAATGGGAATGCCAAAATTCCTAGACATCCAAAAACCTAACCCTAGGAGATGAAGCGCCAAAAGTCATGTGGGCCCCGTTTGGGTAAGTTGGTGCATCAACTTCCCGGGGTCGTAACTTTTGCATACGATCTTCGTTTTAGGCGTGTGATAGATCGTTGGAAAGGTATCATCAAGGAGATTCATTTTGGGGGATCAATGATTCCTTTGACTATCATTGAGAACCTAGATCTCAAAAAACCTTCATTTAGGCCCTCAAAATGGCCCCGGAAGTAAAAACCTGCTAAAAATAGTAAATTTCCAAAATTGCCATAAAGTTGTTTTGAGCCAGTTGGAAAAGGTGGGTGGCCACCAATATCCACCTGGATCAGAATATTAAAGGGCTGTTAAATAATTGAAGGACATGACAGAAACAGAGGGTGAGACTTATGTTGTTCTTACCAGATCCCAAGAGAAGATAAAAAAAGGTGCAAACCCAATTGGAAAAAGCTTTGGAGCAAATCAAACACATCTGTGATGTCTACTCTGATGCCATAAATTGAAAAGCCCTGCCACTAATTATGTTTTATTCTTGCTGGAATGGTATCTATTTTTGAGATTGAAGGCCATCAGAGCAGGTAAACCCATTTCATTTGCCACTGTTCCAGAATTTATTTCATGTTTCAGAGATCAGGAAGAGAAGGTACAATAGCTTTTGTGTGAATTATATTTCCATAATCTCATTTTGGAAGAAGTTAGAGGAGACGAACTTGGTCTCTTCATAGGGGACATACAGTTCCAGGAATTCCTGTCCTTTACTAGGAACCAGGTCAGATGGGGTAAGGCTCACAAAATGTTCATAAATAGGGAAACTGGTTTAGATCTTTGGATTAGAGGAGAGCCTCCAAAATCCTTCCCAGCCATCATGCGACACAAGATCTTCATGAAAAGGGTAGGGGTTGTGGACTCATTGGGTCCTATCCATTTACATTTCATTCGCTCAGGTATCACATATTTTGGAGAATTCAAGGAAGAAGCTCTTGTTGCTTCCAAGCTAAGATGGGATGTATCCTCCAATGAGGTTAAAAGTAGAGAGCCCTTTGGATTTAGGAATTTCTTTGCAGCAACCTTCAGAGTAGAAAGATATGCTAGACCACTCCAGGAGGAAGGACCTACTTGGATGGGATCTAGGTATAACCCCCCTCTCCTCTGGTTTCCTCCAGAAGTTTACCAGAAGGATTATCAAATTAATAAAAAGAGACAGGACACCGCTTTTGACGGAATCAAAAGAAACCATGGTTTCAGGAGACCTGATGAACCAACTTTTCCTCCATATAGTATAAAGGTTTTACATGAAATACTCTAGCTTGCATGAGGACATGCAAGAAGGTAAGTTGGGGGGTATGTTGGGTTACGAAAAAGGTATAAATATCTTCCTTTTTCCCACGGTTCATGATATGATTTTGATTGATTCTTTAGATAGATTGGGATAGATAGGAAAGAATATGATTAATATGTCTCTTAGGGTTATTATTAAATTTTTATTAAATAGATTCTAATTTACGATTGGAATGGTTTGATTTTGTTGTATAATTGGATAAATAACTGTCAAAGATAACCAAAGAGATTTTGATTATGCGCAAGCTATTGGAGGTTGAAGACTTTTTAGGGGCAAAGAAGTTTTGAAAATAATGCATTGTCTATATTGTAACTTTATAATAGTAAAGAAATACTAAGGATCTTTCGATCCTCAAGATAGCTTGATTTACCCAAACTATTGTAATATATAAGTGGGTAATAGATCCAGAAAAAGGGAGGAAAAAATGCATTCAAGTATTTAGATTCGGAATTGCTCTACGCAAGTAGTTTTTGTAAATGTTTTACCAGCCATGGAATCAATGAAAGTTTTGAGTGTTTATATCATTTATGTACTCTGAGTTTCTCGTAGCAGTACTTCTGAAGACCGAAGGCCCAGTCTGAAGGAGATAATGTCTCGTTCTGTAATTATATCAGTTCGAAGTTTGATTTCTATTTTGTGATTCAAATCTCTTTTACAATAGCCAAGGATAAATGCATAAGTGTGTTAATGATTTTATGATTGTTTGCATATAGAAGATAGACATTTCCCTCAAGTATTAATGATTGTTGTTATGATTTCCATTTCTGAAGTTATTGCTTGACAGTTCCTCACATTTTCATCTGCGTTGTTCCTTTTCCTTAGATTTATGATTGTTGTTCCTTTCGGTTAAAGTTACAATAGTTGTTTCTTTTGGTTAAAGTTACGATAGTTGTTCCTTTTAGTAAAAGTTACATTAGTTGTCCCTTCCGATTAGATTATAATTGTTGTTTCTTTCTTTAGATAGAGTAATTTGTTATTTCTTTTCCAGTAATCAGAATTCATAATTGATAGTTAATTTTGCAAGTCCTTACTTAGATTCAATTACTAATTTCTAGTTAAGTGAATTCAATAGATTAATTAGTTCCTTTCTATTTTATAGCATCTTAGTAATCAGATTTCAATTCCATTTAGTTCTTAGAATCTTTGGTGAATGGTTGAGGAACTTGATTGTTGATGGACTCAGATTTGGTTTAGCTACACGATTCTAGGCTACCTGCATTGACTTTGTTGATATTCTTGAGATAAAAGACGAATCTCCTGGTTGATAAATTCATGTTAAACTAAGGTTGTTTTTAGGACATCTTTAGACACCAACAACAGGAAATGCACTTCAGTGTGTTACTTCATCTTGGGATTGAGAATTGTCTCTTGGATCAATAGGAAGTCGAAGTCTATTGCATTGATTTCTATGGAAGCAGAATACATGGCAATGAGCATGGCATCATGTGAGGTCACATGTCTTCGGAAGTTGCTAGTGGCATTGTTCAGTCAAGAGTTAGAGTTGACCATCATACATTGTGAAAATCAAAGTGGCATAAAACTCTCTAATAATCTAGTATTTCATGATAGGACAAAGCAAAATCGACATCAAGTATCACTTCATTAGAGATTCTGTGCAGTGGGGTGCAATCCAATTACAGTATGTGCCTACAGATGAGTAGGTGGAAAATATTCTCACCGAGGCCTTGATGAAAGGCAAGTTTTTCTACTTCGGGGATAAAATGGGAATAGTGGAGAACACCTTCCTCGTTAAGAGGGAGTGTTAAAATATTGTAACGAGAACAACTATCTTATCTTAGGCAAGGTGTCATGCAAGCTAAAGACACATGATTTAATGTATCTCCAAGTCATTTAAAAGTTAACCACTTGTTAAGTTAACCACTTGTTATAAGTTAACCACTTGTTATAAGTTAACCACTTGTTAAGTTAACCAATTGTTAGAGATTTAAAAGAAAGGGGGGTGACTTGAGGAGATTCATTGAGTAGCGAGTGACACCAAGAGGGTTCTGCTTCAATTCGAAAATATAAAGGGTTTATTGCAGGGTTAGAGAGGTCGTGTTGGAGATCGAACAGTGCCAACCTTCACTTTCAGACAATCATGAAGCTAGGAAAGAAAGAGGGGTCACATCCCTTTAGTTGTGTGGGTCGAATCTTCTGCAGGGGGTCGAGTTTCAGTTTTGTGGAGGCTGTGAGGGTCGTATCAACTGCAGAGAGCCGAGAGACAGGTGTGGAGGGATAAGTTGTTGTAGAAAAAAAGAGGAATCTAGGGTCAATCCGCAGCCTACCCAAACCATACACGGCCAAATCGTGGGACTGTCAAGCACCCACATCCACATCTTCAACCATGGGTAGTTGAGTCATGAGGTTGGGAATACTGAGATTCAACCAGGGAGGCTGAAATATTGTCCCACATTCACCCAAATTCAAGGATTGTTATTTATTGGATGAGATTTCTAGGTTTGGCATCAATGTACTTATTTTCTGTAACTGTTGAAGCATATTAAGAAAACCCTCTTTGTTGGTCTTCCTCAGAGTTGGGGTTTCTAGGGTATCTTTGGTGTCTATTAATTATGTGATTGGTTTTTTATTTATTCTGCTGTGTATTGCATGTTATTTACTGAGTAATATTTTTGTTTCATAGTTCGGAATTAGATATGTGTACTGTTGTTTTGTTTCTGGGTATAAAAATTATTAGATGCAGAAATTAGTTTGTTGAATTTAAGGAAAAATAATAAACTCTTCATGGCGTATGTGTCCAGATTATCGAGAAGACAACAAGCTTACCATTAAAGATAATTTTCATATTCCTATTATTCACATATGATATTTTTATTTTCCTTGATGATGGGTGGAGTTTCCACTCAAAACATTGTGTTATCACTCCAAGAGTCCTTCTCAGGTTGTAGGTAGAAGAAGTTTGGTAACTTAAAATATGTTTTGGTTTTCTATGTAGGCTGGATCAAATGGGACACATAAAATATTGGCTCACACTTAAGACACTTAGTAATATAATCAGATGAGACAATTCTTTCAAAAGTGTATAATCAGATGAGTAATTGAGTGGTGGGTGAAGAAAGTCTATATCTATCAACCAGATCAAATGTGTGATGGGTTGAATAAATATAGCACATATTACTTATTAAATCAGTTTTTATGAGTTGACCAATGAGATGAAAATCATTTGCAACTAGATAAACTTAGACAACAGTAATCAGTCAAGCACATAAAAAGAAAGAAAATGATAATCTGACATAAACAGCGAAAGGAACTTGTGATCTGTATTATATGTAAAAGGTCTCAGTACAATATCAGCATGGTCTAGTCTCTAGACGCGACCCCCCCACTTTTACAATATGAAATCAACATGATTATATAGCCTTACAAACTTATTTGCGATCCTAAAAAGATGGATCTGATAACCACTTCACCTATCTTTAGTTTGTGGAAGATATCTATCACAAATTCAAATTTGTGATGTGGCAATCAAAACAGAATTTAGAATTTATGGAAATATGCTTCTCCAAGATTTGACTATATTTCACAAATAAAAATAGATATTGAGAAAATGAGAGAGGTTATTGAAGAGAATACCGTTCTTATGAAATTCCTCCTTCTGTTTCTAAAAAAACTCTTCCATCTCATCAGAATTTGTCCTCAAAGACAGTGACTAAAACAGGAAAAACAGAGTATTTAATTTCTGGAAATATGGTGCTCAAAGATTGACCTATATTTCACAAATCAAAATAGATATTCGGAAACTAAGAGATTTTATTGAATAGAAGCCCATGCTTATGAAAAATATCCTTCATTTTCAAAAAATACTCTTCCATATGATCAGGATCTGTCTCCCAAGAAGGTGACTAAAACAGGAAAATCCAGATTTTCAAATCTAGTCATATTCCTACATTTTAGGATTTGATCCCTAGAGTATTTCTATTGATCAAATGAAGTGCCACCTGCACTCATGGATGATATTTGATAATGTATTTTATTAATAGTCATCATATTCTCCTAAATACACTCAACCAAGTTGAATTTTCAGCTTTTGAGGAAAATAATGCATTCTAGAAAAATTTTGCACTTTCGAAGGCTCATTTGCCCTTGAAAATATGATTTAGTCATCGAAAGCCCTGACTTTCCATAGCTCACAACTCTGTAATTTTACCACTTAGCCACCAAAACCTGAAAATCAGTTTTTGGTCTATTTTGAAATTTAATTTGATTTATGTGTTGGAATGATATAGTTTTAAACATGTGTTTAAGACTTCATGACTTAAGATTTAAAAATAAATCTTCTCTCTAATGACTATCTTGTCATATGATGTCTCAATGATTTGGAAATCATTTTTGATCGCTAACACCTCCTAGAGGGAATGATTTTTCTACGAACCCACAGTTCCCCAACCTCCTTTAGGGAACACCGTTTTTGGGAACCCATAGTTCCTTGGTCTCCTTCAGGGATTGTTGGCCCTTGACCAAGTTTTGAAGAATACTTGGTCATAGTTTACCATTTTTGGGACTGCGACTACTAGTCAAAGATGGAGTGCAATGCGAAGCGGAAATTAGGGAAGAAAAACCTATTTTTCGGACCCTTTAGGGTTTTGGGTTGATGTAACGGGAAAGGGATGTTGGCCCGTGGGTTTACCCACACTTAGGCCCATTTTGCAATCTATAAATAGATACTTAGGCAATGTAAGTAGGAGATGGTAGTACATATATGTGATGTATAGCTAAAGGCTTAGTGCTAGTAACTGAATCTGTGTGATCGGATGTATATTGCAAGTGCTCTATGCATGATTGTAAGGATATTGAAAAGCTAAGTGCAAGTTGTTGTAGGTTTGAGCTGAAGTGCAAGGAAGAAGGATCTAGCGAGATATGCAGATCTTTTGTCCTGTGCGAAGCAAGGATTGTTGAAGCTCTGTGATGTAACTATTTGAATAAGATAATAAAGAAGAAGATCTTGTGGACATAGTCTCAGGGTGGGGGTGAACCACGGTAACTTTGTGTATTGTGCTCTGTGCTTTGACCTAATGTGTTTATCTCCTTCTTGGCTAAGTGCTTGATGTGATTAAGTAGTTTTAGTTATGCTTTGTGCTTCTGAGATAGGAATGAATGTTAGATTTGATATATAAGATGCTTAGTGCCTAATCTGGTGAATCCAATCTATCTTGTATCTAAGTGATGAATTATCTTGAATCTAAGTATATATTGTGATGCTCTGTGCTATCTATGAAGTGATGTAAGGGTTGAATATTGATAGATAAACCTTGCTAGATAATTGCTAAGTGTTATAATCACAGATCTGTGTCCCAGCTAAGGTTGCAGACATCTGAGTCCTGCAACCACCCCTGCCCCTACCTCAGGTGATACTTCATATACTTTGTAGGTGTTGCTAAAAGGGCCGGTAGTTAGGGTTTTTTTGGTGCGCTCTTAACTGTTGAACCCTGGTTCTGCTCCTGTGCCAACAAATGGTCCATTGCTGGGACCTGAAACTATGATTGTTGGGAACTAAAGAAGAAAAATATTTGTGCGAAATAATCTTTGTGCGTAGATCTATTTCCCTAGTGCAAAGTATTCTACTTGACCTGGGAAGCTTTGTGTTGAGAAAGAAAGGTTAGATCTGAAGGAAAGAGGTCAGATCTGCAAGAAAAGAGGTTGACATTAAAGAAAAGAAGTGAGATCTGAACACTTTGTTCCCTAAAAAAGAAATTTCTATAGAAAAGAGGTAAGATATGTAAGCTCTAACCTCTAGTAAAGGTAAGAATAGTTCAAGTTTTAGATCTGAAAGTTTTGTGCCCTGTGGAAGAAAATAAGTGAAATTTTTTACTTCTAACGTATTGATTTAGGTATGCTTGACTGTCTCAACTTAAAAAATAGAGAATTGTTAGATAAAATAAAGTTTGATATGAATAGAAAGAGTTTTTGGACTAACCAATGGAGGCAAGACCCTATAAAGAAACTTTTGCAGGCTAGCCCTTATGATCCTAGCACGCAGTGAAGAAGAGGTTGGGGGTCATTTAAAAGAAAGAGAGGATTAACTCTTTGCTACAATTACAAAATACCAGGACATCTTTCTAAGGAATTCCCTGGGAGAAAACCTAGTTGCCTCTATTGTAGAGCTATGGACCATGAAGTATTGGATTTCCATTTTATGATTGCTAGACTTCAAAATATGAATATGGAACAAGAAAACTATGAAGGAGATCAAGAAACTAAAATTATAGAAGAACCCCAGAAAGAATCAAAGATCATGTTACTAAAAATAAAAGAAACCCTAGATGACCATAAGGATGTCAGTTTGTCAGAGATCTTCAAAGAAAAGGAGAAAATCAAAGTAAGAATAGGAGACTTCAACATTGAGTGTGCTCTGGATGAGGGAACACCAATGAACATTATGATAGAAATCACTTGGGAAACCCTAGGAAGGCCTACTCTGGTCCCTTCACTAGGAACCATCGGATTGTTTAAAGGAAAAATGGTAACCCAATGTGGAAAAATTACTTAGATAGCTATGAGTACCCATGGAACTTCGACAGAGGAAGAATTCGAAGTTATTAAATTTATTGAGGACCACGCCCCATTTCCATCTTTGTTAGGGAGGATCTGGATTAACAAAGACTAGGTCTAGAGAACAGAATAAAAGGACGCTCTAGAACAGAAGAAGCAAGAACTCATGGAATTTATGTCTAGAAGGATCTCCTACTTAATGAAATAACAAGAGAATAGACCTAAGCCATTGAGCACCAAGGACTTGGGTATCGAAGTTATAAGAGAATTAGAGGAACAATAGAAGACCAGAATACCTAATCCATATGATGAAGGAGTATTACCTTTGGATATGAAGAAAGAACCTAAGCAGTGTGAAGTGACTATGTCAAGAGAAGATAAGAATCAGAATGGTAAAAGGATGACCAAGATGAAGCTTACTAGGGAAAAGGATAGGATGCTAACTAAGAATAGGGCCAAAATCAGAAAGTTACAGAAGACTCTAGAGGAAACTCATAGAATGAAAAATCACAGGAATCAAGCTTCGCCAGGATATCAGAACAACGGTCTATGGCACTTCGCCATGACACAAAAATATAGTCATTGGAAGCCAATATAACCGTTCGACTTCCACTCTGAACGGGTCGAAATGCCTTTATGGCTCACCACTAGACCTTTAGACCACACCATATGGACAGAGCATCAATTAATGCAACCTCTTATCCGTTGCAAGCCGACAATTGCTAAGTTTCCCTACTTAGTTCGTCGCACCACGCATCGAAAATTCTTTTGCTAAATGAGAATTTGAGCTCGAAACTTGAGATTACTTCACCCTGTGATCATTTCCTTGCTCCCATACTATTCATCGTAGTCTCTGAATTCATTTTCACACCTAAGCTAGTGGACCCAAGATTGTATGTTGGATGAGCTCAGCGTTGTTGAGAAAGTAGTTGAAGAAGTTTTGATTGACTTAATGGCTGAGAGATTGATGTCAGAAAGAAGTATGTCTGTTGGTGTGCAAGAATCATCAATAGGAGGAGTCCAAGATTCTCCCTCCACTGCTCGCAGAGCAGGACCTTCCAGAACCACAACCAAGACAAGAACAAAGAACAGAGACGATATTGCAAATGCCAAGTTGATCTCATGCATTATGTTGGTTTACATACCACCTTTGAGCGGTAAGATTAACCGCAACAATGTACCCAGAGACTTTGAGTACACCTTGATCACCGTGTATCTTCTGAAAGGGGTGCGTGCAGTACGCCTTGACCAGGACAAGCTCGCAACACTAAGATTTAATGATTTTAACCTTGGAGATCGCAAAACCTACAACATGTTAGCTCCACGCAAGTAATTAACCAAGACCAAAGGCATAAATCCTAAGATTGTCCCGTAGTCCTGGACCTAGAACCTTGTGCAGTCCACACTTCTCAACATAATCAAGATCCCTCACATTGGTAGACACTAGGAAGTCAATGCATGTGTCAAGTTGTTGTCATATTTCTACCACGACGGATACTTATGGTTGGACCGTCGCATCACTTTGGATCTGAATCTTATCAATTGGATCACAAGTCTTAGCATGCAAGGCCCTAACCCACATGACTTTTACCTAGGGAAGACCTCATACTGAGCACTAGCACGGTATATAAAATAAACGTATGGTTATGTAGAAAAGGGTATGTGAGGCTACAACGTAGCCTCTATCCAGAGTGGCGTAGTGTGCCTTTCCTATCAACTGATCGTGGGAAATTTAGTTTGTAAGAACATACCAACACAGGTGACTGGCTTCATAGCTGACCTCACAGGGAAGTGCGTCGAGGGACTACAGATGAATTGGGCACAGTATCTTGTAAACTAGTTAGAGATGGATTGCACAGGAGCGCAAGACCAAGGGTATGAGTTCCACTTTAGTTGGTTTCTCATACTCATCACTTTCATCGCTTGGGAACTACCATAGGGATCCACTTTTCTGGAGATTGAACCTTTCGAACCAGTGGCCGCAAAGTTATGTACGTTGTGGTACTACAACGATATGAACAAGCAGTGGTAGTCCAATGTTGTCTTCCACACCTATTTCAACCAACTAAAGAATGAAATTTAGTCTACACCGTGAATCACCCCAAATGTACTTCATAGGTTTATACCTTTGATGAAATTCAGTGCGGACCGCCACTTCACCTATATTACAGTGTGCGGTGATGAGCATAAACAACATATCCAATCCTACTACAAGCTAACAAAAGATGACTTGGAGGATATTACCAAGGAATGGTTGGCGAACCTCCTTGTTGCAGCGGACCCCGCAGACATGTCTGATGAGGAAAGCCCTAAAGCTATGTTGGATACACTTGGGCCAAGCAAGACTAAGAAGGATGACAAAGTTGAATATATCCCTAGCACATCCATGAAGACTACTTCGATCTCACCTATGTAGGGAGGTGATGGTGACGAGCTAGGCGGCACAGAAGTTGAGAATAACAGAGGCAAGGTTACTCCACCTAGAGAGGAGGAGGATCCCTCCATGAAAAGAAAGATTACACCACCAAAACCTTCCTCCCAAAATAAATTTAAGGCCACCTAGACCATGCTTAAAACTATCCTTACCCCAGATGACTTCAACTTCTTAATTGTTGTGCTAAATGATGTTTCACTAGAGCTCGAAAAAAATAAATAAGAAAAGCAGGAGGAGATATTCAACCGAATCAAGGGAGAACTCCAAGAAGTGCAGTAGGCACTCTGGTCTAGCCGAGCAGTTTCTACAGTTCCCTTTATAAGAGGAACATCAGGAATAGGCGATGATCCCACTCATCTACACCAGATCATTGATCAATTCGAAGCTCGCCTTCAATGAGCTCAAGAAGACACGGCACAAGCCACCTAGGCTTTGATGCAAGCACAGAAAGGACTTCTAGAACAACGAAGTGAGGGAGAACAGGAAAATATTTCCCTGAAAGGGAAGTGGGACGAGGAAAAGGAACAGTTGCTAGCAGAGAAACTTGAAGTATAGGAAAGGGTTCACAAAGCAATTTGTGACGGTCATAGAAGTAAAGATGGAAGACCATCTCCCACAGTAGATGACCCAACTAGAAGAAGTAATCCAACAACTCCAAAATCGCATCGTAGATCTGGCACTCCACACAATGCCCAAGACCCCCCAAGAAATAAGAGATCTAAGAGAGGCCATTGATCAAAGCGCAGTTGGCCGATTAAAAACCTTTGCCCTGGAATGCAAGCAGTTGAGTGCTAGAAGCGCCCAGACTTATGAAACCCTCACAGAGAATCTGGAATTACAAACATTAGAGGCATAGCTCCAAGAAGAAAAGAAGCATGCATACATGCTACAGGTGCAGATAAATACTTTGACCCCAGTCAAAAGAATGAAGATGTTTGTAGAACAAAACACAACCCAACAACAGGTACATACGTTGCAAAGTAAAGTGATGGAATTTTCCCAACAACTTCATCCAATCCAAGAAAAGGCATGCCAGCTGTTTGCTGAACTTAAAAGCCAGGGAGCTAAAATCAAATAGGTTGTCATCACTGCAAAATAGTGCCTGGAAAGACTGCTCAATGACACAGTGATCCAGGAATTCACTCAGCAAGAGGTTGTCGCAATGCAGTAGCTCGAGACAAGCTCAAGGCATTCGAGGTAGAATTGATTAGACCAGAGTGACTCGGGACAAGTCATAGGTGAGTGTTGGGGGCCTGTTGGCCCTTGAACAAGTTTTGAAGAATACTTGGTCATAGTTGACCGTTTCTGGGACTGCGATAGCTAGTCAAAGATGGAGTGCAACACTAAGGATAAATTAGGGAAGAAAAACCTATTTTTGGGACCCTTTAGGGTTTTGGGTTGATGTAACGGGAAAGGGATGTCGGCCTGTGGGTTTAACCATGCTTAGGCCCATTTTGTAATCTATAAATAGATACTTAAGCAATGTAAGTAGGAGACAGTATTACATCTATGTGATGTATAGCTAAAGTCTTAGTGCTAGTAACTGGATCTGTGTGATCAGATGTATATTGCAAGTGCTCTGTGCATGATTGTAAGAAGATTTAAAATCTAAGTGCAAGTTGTTGTAGTTTTGGGTTGAAGTGCAAGGAAGAAGGATCTAGTGAGTTGCGCAGATCTTTTGTCCTGTGCGAAGCAAGGATTGTTAAAGCTCTGCGTTGTAACTATTTGACTGAGATAATAAAGAAGAAGATTTTATGGACGTAGCCCCAAGGTTGGGGTGAACCACGGTAACTTTGTGTATTGTGCTCTGTGCTTTGACCTAATGTGTTTATCTCCGTCTTGGCTAAGTGCTTGATGTGATTAAGTAGTTTTAGTTATTCTTTGTTCTTCTGAGATAGGAATGAATGTTAGATTTGATATATAAGATGCTTAGTGCCTGATCTAGTGAATCCAATCTATCTTGCTATATCTAAGTGATGAATTATCTTGAATCTAAGTATATATTGCAATGCTCTGTGCTATCTGTGAAGTGTTGTAAGGGTTCAATATTGATAGATAAACCTTGCTAGATAATTGATAAGTGTTATAACCATAGATCTATTTCCTAGCTAAGGTTGCAGACATCTGAGTCCTACAACCACCCCTGCCCCTACCTCAGGTGAGACTTCATCTGCTTCGTAGGTGTTGCCAAAAGGGCCGATAGTTAGGGTTTTGTTGGTGCACTCTTGAGTGTTGTACCCTAAGTCTGCCCTTGTGCCAACAGGGATTACCTTTTCCAGGAAACAATGGTTCCCTGGCCTCCTTCACATAATTCCTTTTCTAGGAACCCATGATTCCCTAACCTCCTTAAGGGAGTTCCTTTTTTGGGAATCCATGGATCCCTGACCTCCCTTAGAGAGTGTGTTTTTCAGGAACCCAATGGTTCCCTGGCCTCCTTTAGGGAGTGCATTTTCCAGGAACCCATCATTCCCTAACCTCCTTAAGGGAGTTCCTTTTCCAATAACCCATGGTTCCATGGCCTCCATCAAGGAGTGCCTTTTTTAGAAACTCATCATTCCTTGACCTCCATCAGGGAGTGCCTTGTTCTAGTAAATCATCACTCCTTGACCTCCTTTAGAAAGCTCTTATTTTGGGTACTCATTGTTCCTTGGATTTCCTTAGGGTGTGCCTTATTCAGGAATCCATCATTCCCTAGCCTCCTTAAGGGAGTACATTCTCTAGGAACTCATTGTTCCTTGGCCTCCTTTAGGGGGAACCTAAAATTTCATCAAGGTGTCATTTTTCCTGCCAATTTTAAAAGAATATGTACAATTTCTCACTATCATTTCATCAAATTTCTGCAACATGTTCTTTACTATCATGTATTTTTCACTTTAGGTATTTGGTTTTTGTGTGCACATACTCATCGATAAGCTCATAACACTTACAATTCTTGTAATCTCATGGCCCCTTCATGTATATGTTTAAAAAGTGGCATGTAGTCACTCCCTCTAAAACCAATTTCATTTTCTAGTATCATCCATTGATGCATGCCTCTAGGTTCACAATATATGGTACCACAATAATTTCACCTAGTTGCACTTGCATTTAGTTGCTATGAGACAATATTTTTTTCTACCCCCCTGGGATGTCTAACACATTTTTATCCCCCAATAAAAATGGAACCCATGCTATTTTTACCCCATAGGCACAAGAGTCCATATAGTTTACACGTTCGATAATGAACCTCATACTCCTTCTCAATCATATTGCTAGCCTAGACCCCTCCGGACTCTTAGATCAATATACAATTTGATTGGCTATGTTGAATGAAATATCGCATTATCATTGGCCCCTCATATTCTACAAGATAAGTTTCCCATATGTAGTCCAATCTTCCATCACATCACCTACATAGAGATCCACCCTTGGGCCCCCCACCCTACATTTTGTTTCAGGCACTTGTGTCTCCATAGGCCAAGCCATATTTACACTGGGGTACTTGTCTATGTGTATGCACATTCAACCCAAACCATTTTTTATTCATTTGTTAACTGTATAAAGTACCTTTTGATTTCAAGCAAGTAAATATATTATGACCATCACATTCGATGGCACCATTTTTTTACCTAGCGACAAGCCTTGTTGCCCTTGGTTGGAGTATTCATATTAAATAATATTTTATCTACAAATATCCATTTCATTGGCCAAACCTTGAGTATCCCAGAACCCTCTGTCAAGATATTTGAGATTTCACCTATAAAACACTCATTTTGCAACTCCTCATCTTCAAACATCAATCAACAAAACTTATCGATTATGTGATTTCCCCTTGACATTAGATTACTTTTTATGATCGTTGCCATTTCCCTCCATCACTAATGATCCAACCAAGGGAATTTTTTGAGTACCCCTTATTCCCAACCTTGTCCATTTTTACCAGTCAGTCAACCACCTTACAAGTCAGTACCTGATACCATATTGACAATTGATTTCAAGGAGCACTTTTCTCCTTATAGTTGTCGTTGCAATCCTGTCGACGTCAACATCAATTTCTAGGTATATTGTAGTATCTTAGTCCTCATTACGTTAAAAATGATTATTCTCAAATGGGACATAGAGAGTCATCATTGCTCTTTTCTTCCATTGACCTCGCTGATATTCAACATCAACATCTATACATATCAGGGTGGGCCTTACTTAGCGACTATTGTTGTTTTTAGTACCAGTCGAAGACTACTAAACTTGATAGGCCATCAATGCCTCCGAGTCATGAAAACTCATCACAAGTCTCCACTCCAAGTTTCATGGAATTTTCTCACCTCAAAACCATCATTTGTTGTTACCAACACCCCCAAGGGCACTGCCGATCTCTACTTCATCAAGCTCTCATTTATTGTTATCATTGTAAATTATTTTTGTTTTGGAATGATGATGGGACATGCCAACCTTGTTTGTATAAATATTCTTATTATTTTTTAGGGTAGTATAAAGTTCCTTCTCCCTCCAAAGGATAGTCATTGTTTCTCTCTCTCTTTCTCTCTATACAAGAAGTCACTACACCAAGAAAAATAAACCATGTTGCATTTAAGATATGCATTTTCTCCTTACCTCACACATTAGGGGGAATCCGTTATCACCAAAAAATTGCTCAACAAGCTGTACATGTGATCACCAGAGAAGTCATTAGTTTAATACAACAAATGACATACTCTCAACATTAACATGCCTTATTCAACAAAGTAAAAAACTATGGAAAGTGGGTTTTTAAGAATCCACACGACCTGCCAAAACACATTCATCACCATTAATGCATGCCAATGTAGGCTAACAAAGAAAATTCCATGCCATTCATGCACTTCAATGTGATTGTCGCCATAGAAACCTATGCGGATTTGATAGACGACACATTAATGAGGTCATTCAAATCTCACATGACCTCAATTCAAGTGTACTTGAAGGAGTTGACTCTTCATCTCCAAGAATAGCTCTAGGACCACTCAAATGGTAGGTGATCCACCTATATGAGGGATATTCTTCCACACTTGGAGCTAGATAAATAAATACTTGAAGAAATCCTATATAAGAAGGCCATGAGTATGCATTAATAAGAAGCAATCAATGTATTTTTATGCTATTGGTTTTAACTCAAATAATCCTCTTTTCTCTTGAGTTCATTCACACATTCATAAATAATCTTGTTTGGTGTACCAAATCTCTTTCCTCTTGAGATGTTGGGTGAATTTCTTCACACTATTTTACTTTGTTTTGAGAAAGAGAGAAGAAAAGGTTCTAGTGGGAAACAAAAGGACCCTCCCAAGGAGGAGTGAGATATCCCATTTGTGCTCATACTTCCCTCTTAGGTGTTATGAATTAAATCCTTCTCCATTGGTAACCACTCTTAATGTTATTATTTTTTTAACTCTTGTGTTTTATGTTTCATGCATCTAATTCTTTATCTTAATTTATGTTATACATAATTTTATGGTTCACTAACCCTCCAACTATACTAACTTTGGTGTTGATACTTCTTATGTTAGCACTCAAGGGATGCCAAGGGATGACAAATTATCCCAAAAACTTTGGATTTAGAAAAGGATGAGGAATGGATGCCACTTGTTTAAAATGTCAAGGAAATATATGATGTGATAATAAAAGACCACCTTGTTGAAAAGGGGCCTCAAGAAACAACTTGTTCTTCTCTTGAAGATGATAAGGCCATTGAGGATTTTGTTGCATCTTCTCAGGAAGAAAATGATCATGATGAATCTTATCATGATTCCATGGGAAATCAAGAGACATTCAAAGGGAAAGTATATGAAGAGATCCTTGATGAAAAATATTTCAAGCATTCGTCCCTTCTCTTCTGCATGGAATCAAGGGTTTTTTATATGCTACACTCATTTCCAAGATTTTGAGTTTTATGATACATCCTTTAGCAACTTGGAAAAGGAAAATATAATGGAGAAAACTGTGTTTGATGAAGACAATGACATCAGAGAGATTGAGAATATTGATGCTCTTCTCCATATTGAAAAGACTTAAAGGTGATATAAAATGTTTTTGTTTTGATGGGGATCCCATTTAAGACACAAATGTTGATGGTTCAAAAGATATGATTTAATATTTTTGATCTTGTGGACAGCCAAACACAACCAGGTAATGTGAAACTTACTTCATGATGCATGAGAAACAATGTCATGCCACGGATAAGGCTGATTTACAAGTTCATAAAGGGGGTTTTCATGGCCAAATGTCAACAAAATGTTTTCAGCCATGGATATCCTTCACTCATGCCTTCCTTATAATCAATATTTCACTAATTTGGTTGAGAAACTACACTCTCATACATCATTTAGTAAATTCTTATGAAGGGAAATTACTCATATGGTTATATATGTCTTTAAGAATAGAAGAAAGTAGAAAGGAAAAATAAGAGAGAACAAGAGTAGAGAGTGGTAGAAACGAGAAGAAATAGGCTACCATGTTAAGCATTTGTAATCCTTGCTAAGATCTTTGAATTCCATTGTCCGTACAAGGAAGAAAGAATGATAATTCAAGATAGAGAATAAATAAATAATCCCTCACATGTAAACATGAAATAGAAATATGGATTAGATTGAGAATCTTATCCTTATAAGGAAGAGTAACAATTGAGAATTTAAACTTGTAGAATCAAATACATTTTTTCATGGAATCCTTACGCCAGATAATAAATTAAGAAGTTATGAATTTTGGCCTTTGAGTGCAATTGTTGGTTGTTTTCCATTCAAAAAAAAAAAAAAAAAATAGTTATGGGTTTTTATGGAGGGTAATTAGAAAAAAAAAACATTTTCATTAATAAATATAGTATTTCGTCGTGATTGATTTTATTAATAAAGGAGAAATTACTTCTGATGAGTTATTGACGAGTAATCTTGACAAATATTTTGAATATAATTATTATTGGTTAATTAAAGTCCTTGCTCTTACTAAGAATGTTAGAGTTGGATAATGTTGAATTACTCACGTGATAATCATTTATTTGAAACTTTCATAAGAAAATTAGACTTGTAAAATGAGAGCTAGGAAATAACAAATTTAATTTAATATGACAATTCCTATCTTTTTAATTTAGTCTCATCCATTAATGTTGAGAAATTACTGGGAATAATTTTGAACTTCATGTTCTATATTTAAGTAAGTGTATACCTCATGTCCCTAGACACGGGACATAATTACAATGAATCATTATTGTTTCCATTTCAAGGAGACTCTCATTGTTATGCTTGCAACAAGGTCATACACTGTAGCCTATGATTGCTACAACTATGGTTGTCTTGCCAAGAGACATAATGGGTTCACTTTATGAACCTATGACATAGCATGTGCATTCATGGGATATTAAAGAATACCCTAATTTCATTATATATTAAAGAATAATTCCCAAAATCCTTTTGTTGAACTCCCCTCCTAATACACCTTTCAATTAGAAGACCTTTTATTTTCCCTAGATATCCATTTTTTACATAACATTTTTAATACTTATATTTACTTTTACCTTTAATATGGTGACATGGCACAACTCTTATAATCCTTGGATGAGGATTATGCACATTGGTGTACTACCTTTTTTTTTTCCTTATTTTAATTTAACCAATGAACTGATTGGATATTAATGGAGATTCTAAAAACATTAATTTCTTTGCATAACCCAATGAAGTCAAAAGGTCCAAGTTACCCAAATCATGCCTCTTCTTCTTTTTCCCAAAGGAGTGACCAAGCAAAGAGACTAGTAGGAGAGAGAATGGATTTTGAGTTATCAATATGTTAGTTTCCACATCATACTCCTTAGTGGGTGGGGAAATATCATTTATAGAATCAATAGGTGTAGATTCTTATGACCATTTATTTTTTTCTAAACTAATGGGGATTCACTACATAGTCCTTCCACTATGTATCTTTTTCATAACTTGGTAAAATCCTCAATTTATAATGAAACTACTGGTCACATACTTGATTTCAATGAGTGACAAATTAATTGATACATGTAGTAGGTTAATATGGGAGAGTTGGGTGATATGTCAAGTCATATACTGGCCAAGTAATTGCATAAATTGTGACAGATGTTAGAGTTCCGTATGTTGCAGAGAGGGTTATGGAAACAGAACAATGAAGAAGAAGAAGAAGAAGAAGAGCATTCAAGGATAATGGATATGTTGTTTTTGATATTAAAGGTGCAAAACAATCCAATACAAATCCACCTATTCAAATCCCCCATGCCATATGATACCTTATTCAAACCCCCTAATACCAAACAATAACCCCTCCTGATACCTAATTCTCACCCCTAATTATCTATATGATTTTAATATATTAAAAATAACCCTTAAATCCTACACACTAGGTGATATATGTATTTCATATTTTAGAGTTTTAAACACCCTAATATGAAATCATGTGGTATAATATTGCCTAATTAGTGAACCCCCAACACCAAGGGATCACCTCACAAGAAAGTTGATCAATTGGAGTGTTTCAGATAGATATATGCAAGAGAGAACCAATAATGGGGTTCCACATGTCATGATGATAAGACAACAACAACAAGAACCCATTCAATGAGTTTGTCATTAGCTACTTAGATGAAATGATGAAAAAATTTGGATAAATTAACATAGTGTGCAAAGGGAAGAATTATATTGGTTTAGCCATGTTCTTGCCCCTTTAATATCCAAAAACTATAAATCAGACTCATTAGGAAGTCAATTTTGTGTGTCTTTCTAGCATTCAATCCCTCCTAGGGACAATATTTTGAAGGCTCCACTAGTCGATCTTAAGCTCAAACTTCTCACCCATTAAATAATTCCTCCATAAATTTACTGCGAGCATGGCTAGTGCTAACTCCAATTTCTGGGTAGTGTAGTTCCTTTTGTGGTCCTTAAATTACTTGAGATGTAAGACATTACTCCTCTACCATGCATACACACTACACCTAGGCCCTCTAAGGGTGTTCTAGAACAAAGTACAAATCTATTATTGGGATTTGGCACCCTTATGAAATGTGCACTCATACATAGTGCTTCTACTTCATAATTTCCTATTCACATTTTCATACCCATTCAAATTTATGTCCCTTCCTTTGAAGGGTAGTAAAGGGTTTTCACTCGAGGAAGACTCCTATGACCCTTCATATACTTACTTGGTGTTAAGGCCCTTGGGCCCCTATGCTAATACCCTAATGATGAATGATTATTAAGGTCATCATATTGTTGTCTTATAATCATCACATTTTTATCCTGTGAATTGGATATATTGTAAAAGGATATTTCCCCCTCGAAGTGGACTGTATTCATTGAATTTTTATCATTTTCAAGGTGCCTGATTCATAACATTTGGTATCAAGAGCATCGATCCTAGGGTTTTACTACTTCAAGTGAGTCATCTTGGCATTTTCTCTATAATTTGCTTCTAGGATGCTTCAAACAAAAAAAATTGGAGGTTACTTAAGAGACATATCATAGTAGTTTGGTAAAAATTTCAAGTTCTGTTTTGTTATACCTTGTGATATATAGCCTATGGAATATATTATTTTTTACTCATCCCAAATTCAATTTTAAACGAGTCATCTTGAAATTTTCTCTATAATATTTTTTTGGGGGAAGTTTCAGACAATGAAATTTTGTGGAGACTGAGGATAAATGTCATAGTATAGGTGGTCAAAATTTTAGGTTTTGGTTGTCTATAAATTTTGAGATATAGTCCATGGAAGACAAGTTTTGTGACTCATCCTGAAATCAATTATCTTAGCATTTTTGCTATAATTTTTTTAGTGAAGTTTTAGATTATGAAAGTTTTAGAATCATGATTTGACATAGCGAAGTACACATGGAAATGTTTTTATATTTTTAATCATTATATTTTATGATATTTTTCTTATGGAATTTAGGTTTTTTGCACAAGTTATTTTCTGGTGATTTTAAGATCTTTTTTCATGGTTAGCAAGCTCGTTTTTTATTTTTTTTAGAGACATGTTCTTACGTATTTAACTAACATAGGATTTTCCATTAATCAGGTAAAAATTTGGTTGGGGAAGAATACACATAGGAAATACACATGGTTTCACATGGTTGGAATCATATTGTTTCACCTGGTTGGAAACCCTGTAACCCCTGTTGGTACCCCTTCAAGTAGTACTACATTGAAAATACCTGTAGATGGAATAACACTTCTATGTACTTTTGGGTATGTAGGAATTCCCCTAGGTATACCTAAAACCAACCTTAGATAATCTATTTAACCATCGTGTTGCTATAGTACACTGATAACAACACTCAGGGAAATTTCTCTCTAGTACCTGGGTAGTCAAGTAGTATGACTAAGGGCATGATTGAGCCACCTTAGTTAGTTCCGTAAGAGATTGGTCCAAGTACTATTGTTGGACCCCACACGTACATCAACAATATATAACACCTCACACTCCATTTTCCTTAGGACCTAGTAACATTTTTCCATGGCTCCAAAGAAAGATCCAAAATTTACTTCACCAATTAAACCTCTGGAAAGCTTCTCCATGACTCATGAAAAAAATGAGGAGATACAAAACAAAGTATCCAAATTGGACAATCAAATCAATGAATTGAATTATAGGTCAGTGAAAAAGGTTGATTTGATAAATACTCAAATCTAAATGGGAATAAAGATGGATGAAAACAAAGAACTGATGGAATGAAAGATGGAAGAAAATAAGGAATTGATGGAAATAAATTTGGAAGAAAATAAGGAATTGATGGAAAGAAATATGGAATAAAATAAGCAACCGATGGAAAGAAAGATGGAAAAATTGGAAAAAGAGAAGATTATAGAAGACTTAAATGGGTGTCTCCCTAAAATTTATAAGGTGTCTGAAGGGACTCATTAAAATAAGGGTAGTATTTAGGTTGAACAAATTTCCAATGATGGTAATTTTCCAAGGGATTTAACTCCAATAGTAGAGTTCCTTATGGATGGTTCCCAAAAGGATTGAACCTTCCCAAGGTTGAATTAAATAAGTTTGATGGAACATAGGTCTTTAACTGGGTGAACCAAATAGAGCAATATTTTGAACTACATAATATTATGGATGATAAGAAAATGATTCACATAGAAACTTTGAGATAAAACCATAACAAGGGTATCAACATGTAGTTAAAAGGAATCCCCATTCTTATCATTATACTTGGGGTTTATTTACAAGAGATTTATAAGAACAATATGGGAAAGTTTGGGAATAAGACTAATTGTTGGTCACTATAATTGCTTAATTAATTTCAAACAACCAAGTGAAACATAAATTATCAACCCAGGGAAGTCTTTTGTTTCAAAGATAGTTGCGCACTATATATGCTCAATTCCAAAAGCACTTAGTGTTGTAGTAAAGAAATCAT
>ML783647.1:369868-403021 GCA_009831015.1 Picea engelmannii
TTGAATTATCATATATGAATTTGCTGCATAATAGGTTTTCCTTTTGCACAAGTTTATAATCCAAAAACTGTTATGATTTCTTTTATGTCTTGTTTGTCCTGTAACTTACTTCAGGAAGCATTACGGCTGATCCTTTGCGAGAAGCTTAAGGGCTAAATGGTGTGAATTTCTTCCTCCAACTAGCTTAAGAAGCCATCATACACAGGGCAGACTTGGAGCGTTTCCAGGTTAACTTGTTAGATGTTTATTGCTTTGATTAATTAGTAGTTTAGTTAGATTTAGATTAGATCGTTTAATTTCAGTTAGCTTTCTTTTGGTTTCATAAATACAAAAAAGACAAAAATAGATTATTGGCTGTCTTATGGCAGCGAACACATGAGTTTTGCAGGTTTTAATTAAATCTGTAATTTGTCCATATTGTATATTTGTGCATAAAGAATGATCACAGCTGATAATTAGGCAGTTGATTTGAGTTATTATAATCATAGTTAGTATCTTGTAAATATATAATAGTTAGTAGTTTATAGTTAGATTAGTATAGTTAAGTTAAGTTTGTTTTTATTAGTTTCTAGTTTCCTCTAATTTAGTTTGATTTCTTTTATTTAGTTAGTTAGTTTATTTTAGTTTGTTTTATTAGTTTCTAGTTTCCTTAGTTTAGATTATTTAGCTCAGATCACTTTCTCTTTGGTTTCCTTACGAGACCTTAGAGCGGCCAACGGAGTCGTTAAACTCGTCAGGGTGGTCCATACCAAACGGCTTGGGTTATTTAGACAACCCCGGACCGGTTCCACTCTCCCAGTTGACGGATGGACTGTTTCGCCCATCAACAGGACCCTACAATATTATTCGTAGGATTGGACAAGTGGAATATGAGTTAGTATTTCCTTCTTCTCACATTCATAAGGTTTTTCATGTATCTTTCCTAAAAACGGTTTTGGGGCAAACTATGCCAATGCAAATAGAACTTCCAGAATTAGATGAAGAAGGGAAGTTGATTCTTGAACCAAACAAAGTTATAGATCATTATTATCTATCTCTTAAGAATCAAATCATTATGCAATACCTAATCAAGTGGAATAATATGCATCTAGAAGAAGCTACATGGGAAAATGATCAATTTGTGAAGAAACACCCTCAATTACAAGCTTTAAGGGATTTTTTTTTAAAGAAGGGGGATATGTTAAGGCCCTAATAAACATTCATTATTATTTTATTTATTGTATTATTAGGTTATCTAGAACCTTTCATTGTACCCTTTGCCTCCTATATATATATATACATACATACTAAGGAGACCTAGTGTTAGCATCATCATATTTTTGTCTAGTGAAATGGATATATTGTAAATGGTGGTTTTCCCCTCAAAGTGGAATATATTCATTGAATTTTTATCATTTTCAAGGTTCTTGGCTCATAACACTCAAACCCTAACCAATCTAACCTAGATCACGCTATACTATGTAACAATGATTATGACTCATGCATGACACACTAAGATATTAATACATTTTTACATTTTCCATACTTACCTATTGTCACACCTTGATCCCTAACCAATATGATATTAGACACACTATACCTCCTATTCCTTATAATTCCTCACACAATGACCCCCTAACCACTCTAAACCTAGACATATTATACCACCTAGGACAATATGAATTCATACACAATAAACCCTTGACACATTAACTAATCTTAACACACCTTAAACCTTAAACATTATGATCGCATGTAAACTATACCTAATAACCACTATTCCCCTCATACATTGACCCCCTAATCACTCTGCCACATTAAACATACTATACCACCTAACACAAGATAATTACCTCAGGCATACTAACCTCCAAGTATAATTTAACTCTTGACATACTAACTTCATAAAACACCTTGACATGCTAACTTCATAATGCACCTTGACATCTAAACATTATGAATCCAAACAAAGTAAGCCTCTTAACTACTATGATCCCTCACATAATCACTTGATAACCACTATGACCCTAAACACACTATACCACCTAACACATTATGATCCCAATCACTCTCCTTTCTTATCACACTTTGACCCTTAACCATAATGAACCTAGATACACTATAAGTTTATAATGCATATGACTTCTCGCATTATCACCCTCTAATCACTATGACCTCAAACACATGATACCACCTAACACACTCTATTTCTAGACAAACTAACCCCTTAATACACATTGAACTCTAACCATTACTATGGGGTGATTGTGTTAGTGGTCATAGGGATCATAACATGTTTTCAAGTTATAATACTTTAATATATTAATACTGTAATCTATGTGTTCATTTATGTGTGTAGGGTGTTCCAGAGAGATGTGAAAAATGTTTATTTCTATAGTATTTCTATTGTACCTTCTATGATTTCTTCATCTTTTTGGATTAGTATAATTTAACATATAATTGTAGTGTATGCATATGTCTCTATGCACATAACAAAATCATGATTCAAAGAAACAATTATATTGATTTAGATGTTATAAATACTTATTTACTTTAAAATATTTCAATGCACATTGTCAGAGTGACCTTGAACATTGTCCTCAAGGTCTAACTCATTATAACCAAAATTTATTTCCAAACCTTCGCAATTATTGAATGGATTAGACATAACTGCATTTGAGATGTCTAGAATTTCATCGATATCATCATCATTACTAGCAATAATTGCATCATTCTCATCAACACTCACAGAAAGTGATTGATGTTCCTCCGTGTCATTTCCATTATCTAAGGGGTCAACATTCGTATGGTTAACTTATTTCTCTCCTTCTTTCACTAGTACTTCCTACTCTCCATTTTCTTGGTGATGATCTTGATATTATTTTTCTATACACTTTACAAGTGTTCCTCTTGGATCATATCTAACAACAAAAACCAACCTATTATACCTAGAAACAATGAATAAAATATCTACTCATATATACTTGGAAGGACATAGGATTTATAATATGCTCATGTGTAGTTGTGTTAATCAATGGAAATCAACTATCATGATCAATGCAAGTTATTTCACCACCCTGTAACATGAATCTATGCAAATGGACTTTAAAAATGACCACTTTCAAGGATTGGAAGTATATGTCTAGAATATATTCCAAATAACCATATAAATTTGGATCAGATGCGACAATATTCTTGTCTCCCTTATGGGAAATATTAGTCACTTGGAACTTTGTACTTATCCCACTGTAAGAAGTTTTATAATCCTTATCATCCAAATCTTTGATGCCAAATTTCCAATGATTGGACCATATAGATTTGTGATTCTTCACTTGTATTTCACATGCTAGAAAGGATCAATCAATGCATTCTATACATAGAAGTTAAATTAAGAGAAAAAAACTTGGAAAAAGAAAAAAAATCCATTCTTGACTTTCTATCATTTGCCCCAAAATCTAAATAAATTTTCTTCTATTTAAGATTGGTATCACCATTAGAGTATACATGTTGAATCAATGTACATTCCATGTTCCATGTTAAACTTTGGTTAATATTTTCCCATCATTCTATCCATGCCTTCATGAAATCTACATTGTTTGCAATGTATATATGTATTGTTTTCCACTCTTCCCTACCTTAAAAAGGAAATGTTTGATTTACATACCAATCAAATTGAAACTATACATATGCTTGAACTACAATGCAATTAGAGTATCCACCTTTCAATCTTCTCCATTTGATTTCCCCCATTAAAACCTCACTATCAAATATGTTGGAGCAATTGTAATCCCATATATAGGGCATGCCAATATGTACTTGGGGAAGGAACTTGTGAAGATATATTATGCATTATACCATATCTAGATCTCAACAATTAACCCCTGTAGATGCCATTTTTATCTAAAAATTCCTTTTGTACCTTCATATACCTCTCCTCCAATCACATTGACATTGAATGCGTAGGTCCACATATTTCAACCTCCTTAGCTAGGTGTATGAGGTAGTGCTCGTATGCATTGAAATATCTTGGAGGCGAGTACTTTTGCATATCACACATTAGATGTGGAATTAGTATTGTTCAATACTTTATATCACTCTCATGTATTTCCTTATATGATAATCACATGCACATGTAGTCTAATACTTGTTAATAAAAATATGATACCCTGGACCCTCATATGCTATTTTGAATTAAAATAAAGACCATAACATTTGAATTATTAGATTTGACTTACCTTATAAGATCTTAATTTATATAACTTTATTTATGTTATTAATAAATTTGTGTGGAATGGATAAATGAATCATATACTATAGTAAGAAATGATGCATTATCCATTAACATAGAAGCAAGAAACTTATGTGTTTTTTCCCCTACAACATGTTATGTGCTCGACACCCACCTCCTTTGTCCATTTCATTATTATAAATCACATAAGAAACAAATTTTAAGGAATTTAAGGGATGAAATACAACATGGATGCATTCAACATATATACAAATATAACCACTTACTTTTCTCATGAATTTATCCACGAAATTAATGGTAAAGGATCGATTATCTACCCAACTATAAGAATCCATTGTGATTCTACCCCTAAGTCAAGTTATGCAACTACAATTCCAAAGAAACACTTATGGGCTCTAATATCACTTAACCCAAGCCATGATGTTCAAGAATACAAACATAACCACAGACCTACCACCATATTTTTCTAGCTTATAAGAATCTCACTCATTCTTCATTTATCATTAATCTTCTTCCTCTTAGCCAGACGCAACACAAGTTCAAGATTCCATTCTCTTCTATACATAGCCTGAAGAAATTCATCCCCTGTAGTGCTCCAATGTAAAAAGAAGTAGTTGAACCATTAATTGTCCTATGGGATCCTTGGATGGTAGATATTCTCTCAAATATGATTAAAAATTGACACACACATAAAGTTGCAATTTTGTAGATTGCTAAAGTAATCTTTATAGACATTGCAAACCATGTTTTTCCCCTTTAGAACTATTCCATTTCATTCCTTTGAGGATAAACCCCCTAACTTACCAAAGAATATCATTAAGCTCGTGGATTATGCTAGTAGAATTAATATGTAAGTTGCATGGATGCTATCCAATGTAGATTTTAGCCTTGTACAATAATTTACTGCAAACATATTTTCAATAAAAGAACGAAAAAAATACAACGGAAAATACACACATTACACAGAGATTTTTCCCCTGGAAACCTAAACCTGGAAAACCAACATATTTTATATCATTCACTCATACATTGTTTACAATACAATATACATATAGGAGCCAATGACATCCAAAACCCTAATACAATGAATTGGATTAGTCATCAACCCTAATTCCTTAAATGGAAATAGAAAACCACCAGCAAAAAACCATGTGTCAAAAAACCACCCAAAAATGGACATGAAAACCAAGGACCGCCCAAAAATGGACACCAAAACCAAGAATTATTTTTTGGGGGGCGCTTCCCCCAAACCCCCGGGTAGGGGGGCCTAGCCTCTCCCCCCCCTCTTTGTTGGAGTTACTTCACACAAACCTAGGATTTATTTTTCCTAAGGTTATTCCTTTTTTATTAATCATAATTAGTCATTATCCGGTCTCCTATATTTTAGGGGAGATTATTCCACCTAGAGAATATTCTCTTTCAATTGACACTTCAACTTGACTAGTTGAGTTGAGTTTAGATGTTGCATTGGTTTTATCACCATGAAACATTAGGATCATCACCATGCTAATTAGACCTTGCCTTGGGACCATCACTAGACTAGTGCATTACCCTTGATTCCCTGAGTTAACTCCTCACTACTCTCTGTTCAGTCATTTAACTGAAAACTAGTGACTAGTTAACTCAACTAGGTGGAAGTTCACTCCCGTAACTACCTGAGAGACTAGGCTAGGTGGAAGTTCACTCCAGTAACTGCTGGTGTGTGTCCATATAACTCTAGAACACCACTATGGTGCATTGGTTCTCCTCCAATGTGCACTCATTGAGTTATACATAGTATATCATGTGTAAATTATTCATTTATTCAAACAGTTAATGATAATTCTTTTATTATTTCTCTCCTTCTTCTTCTTTCTCCAATTCTCTCTGCAAATGTGTGTATTATTGTTTATATAGATCTGTTATGTGCAGGTTCAACACATTTACATGGTATCAGATCCGACATACTACTAAGGAAAATCTACACCAAAAAAAATTTGCAGGTACAAAAGATTGAAGACAATGGAAAGATGGATTTCTAAAAAGAATTCATTCTTACACCTTACAACTATTTTGCATGGAAGGATAAAATATAAATACATCTCCGAACCATAGGGTTGTATATGTTAACCTTGAATATAGATATAGAGCTAACATCATCCATAGAAAAATCCAAGTACTTAAATCACATGGATGAGGCACTCAGAACAATTTGTAGTCTTATTTCTCCCGATCTACTTTTTCACATATCTTCCTGTAAGACTCCCAATGAATCTTGGACCACCTTGGAAGGGATCTTTGGAAAATAGGATGAGATAAGGGGACACATTATAGAGGTGGATCTTCTCACATTGGATCCAAAAAGCTTCGACAATATCAAGGATTTCTTTACAAAATTCAAGGATTTATTGTCGCAACTCAAAGCTTGCGGGGTTGCTAAATCGAAGGAGGAGAAACAAATGGTTCCCACCATTCTCTCCAAGATTGGTACTGAATTCTCTGTATTCATATCCACATTCCATTTTGTCATATTTACCTCTGAAGCCACCTGGAAGATGCCTTCTCTTGAGGACTTTATCGAATCCCTAACACAAGAGAAAACCAAGCTCATCAACATGGGCACAATCAAAGGCCCAAGGGCGCATGCACTCATTGTGCATGATGGAATCCAAAAATATCATAAATATAAAGATAAATATAATTGGAAATATCATGCACATCCAAATAATGAAGGGTACACAAATCCCTTCACCTATGACTCCGGATCCAAAGGGGAAAAGGGAAGAAAAGGAGAGAAATGCACATACTGTCACAAAGGATTCCATTCAGAATCTGCATGCATGCAAAAAAAAATAGATCTAATGTCTCAAATACTTCAGAAAAACAACCTTGGATATCACATCTCTGAGGGTGCCAAGAAGAAGAATCCAAAAGATTTGAATTCCAAGAAAGGCAATTCTAGCCATGCCTTGATTTCCATCAACTGCTCTCATGATGCTTGGATCATAGATTCAGGAGCATCACATCACATGGATACCTCAAAAGCAGTATATTCTTCTTTGGATTCCTGCAAAGTTCCTCCTATTCTAATGGGGGATAACTCTTCTATCGAAGTCACTGACAAAGGAAGGATTGAACTCACCAACAGAAGCTTTGAGAATGTGTTGCACATTCCCAAACTTTCTGTCAACCTTCTCTCCATGTATCAGATGAAGAATTCTGGCACCAAAAAAAAATTCATATTCACACCAAATTTCATGGACATCTACAACATGCAAACCAAATCCAGGGTTGCTACCAGTGAGGTAAATCATCAATCTAGATTGTATATTAGTTCTGAATTCATTGAACCTGATTTTGTTTTACTGCTTACTCATGCTGATGAAATTAGTAGGATATGCCACAAAATGTTTGGACATTTGAATTTCAGATACATGCAACAAATTAGTAAGAAAATATTGGTTGATGGTCTACCAGATATCCATTTCTCCAAGGGAGTATGTGAGGGATGTGTTCTCGGAAAACACCCTCAATAGAAATTCGACAAAGGAAATTCTTAGAGAGATTATGCACCTTTAGATATGATCCATAGTGACCTTATGGGTATTTTTTTTCATCCATCTATCAACAAAGAGAGGTTTGTTCTCATTTTTTTTTACGATTTCTCACATTTTACATGGATCTACTTTCTCAGGAAAAAATCTGATGTCTTTCAAAACCTTAAAGACTTCAAAGCCCTGGTTGAGACACAGTCCGAAAAGAAGATCAAATTCCTCCAAATTGATAACATGGAGAGTATGTAAATCATGATATCCATAATCTTTTCCATAATCTTTTCCATGAGGCAAGGATTCCGTAGAAAAATGGAGTTGCTGAGTAGAAAAATAGATCTCTAAAGGAGATGGCATCTTGCATGCTGCATGCAAAGTCACTACCAAAAATAATATGGGCCGAAGAACTTAATTGTGCAACATACATCCAAAATAGAGCTTCCCATAAATCTGTCAAGGATAATACCCCCTATGAGGCATGGAGCTGCCTCAAACCGAAAGTGACCCAATTTCACATTTTTGCTTCATGTGCATGGGCTCGAATTCCCACTTGATCCACAGAGAATTGAGTGCATTTTTGTTGGCTACCCGGACAATGTGAAGGGATATATGCTTATTGATCTTTCCTCAGACTGACTCATCATTGAGAGAAGTGTACAATTCGAGGAAATTCTCTCGCATGCACCCAAGAAACCGCATGCATACACCTTCATTATTCCACCTCTCTGAGGTGATGAGCATGCACATGTTGACTCTTCTTCCAATGAGACCTCTAATTTAGAGGACTCAGATGATTCAGATTCAGATTCATTATAGTTAGATGCTAATTCATAGCATCCAGATGTAGCTGTAGAGGCAGAGCAGAGGCCCAAGTAGGCACAAACTACTCGTTAGAGATCCAGCCGATACTGGGAGGACTTGATATTATTTCGAGGAGCCTCCTATTGCACTCACTACCACTGAACCATTTCCCTCCAGGCATATTTTCTTGGTCTAGTCTTCAGATCCACAGTCTTATGGTGAGGTTTCTAGAAATCCCTTTTGGGAATCCGCCATGCAGGAGGAGTACAAATCCCTCCTCGAGAACTAGACTTGGGATCTAGTTCCCCTTCCTTATGGGAGAAAACTTATCAGATGGATACGGGTCTACGAGACCAAGAGCACAACGAATGGAAATATTAGCAAATACAAAGTCAGGCTTGTCATCAAAGGATTCCAGTAGGTTCATGGTATTGACTATAATGAGACCTTCACTCCAGTAGAGAAGATTGATTTCATATGATTGGCACTTTCCATTGTGGCAACCAAAGGATGGGAAGTCCATCAGATGGACATGAAGAATGCATTTATTCATGGTGATCTCTCTGAGGAGATCTATATGGAGCAGCCCTAGGGATTTATGCAGGACTCATCATTGGTGTGTCGACTGAAGAAATCCCTTTATGGCCTCAAGCAGGCTCTGAGGGCATGGTATGCCAAGATGGACTCCTACCTGTTTTCACAAAAAATTGTAAGTTGTAAATCAGAACTGAATGTCTACATGCTCAGGATGACTGATTCACTTCTACTTTTATTTTTGTACGTTAATGATTTGTTGATCATCGGTTGCTCGACTTCAATGATTGCTGCAGTCAAGAGGATTCTACATGATAGGTTTTTGATGATGGAAATGGGTCCGCTACACTACTTCCTTGGAATCAAGATCAGTCAATATGCATCAGGCATCAAACTGTCTCAAATAAAGTATGCACGATATCTCCTTGAGATATTTCACATGATAGACTGCAAGTCTACTCCAACTCCTTTCCTATCAGGAGTCAAACTTGAGGATGTTGGTGAGACTCCACTAGTTGAAATCACACTATATAGATAGCTAGTGGGGAGATTTTTGTATCTCACATGGTCTAGACCAGACCTCTCCTATGCAGTTGGTGAAGTTTCCAGGTTCATGCAGGAGTCATATGAGCTACATTGGAAGGATGCAAAGAGTATCCTTCGATACGTATAGGGAACCATCACCTTTGGCATTCATTATGAAACATACTCTACATTAGATCTCATCAGCTTTACTGATTCTAAATGGGATGGCAATAACATTGATCGTAATTCCACATCTGGTTACTCACTCAGTCTTGGTTCTAGGCCTATCTGTTGGTCGAGTAAAAAGAAAGATGGAATTTCTCTATCTTTAGCTGAGGAAGAGTACAGAGGGGTAGTTGACATAACCATTCAAGCTATGTGGCTACAACATTTTCTCACTAAGTTGGGCATTCGGTTTCATCGATCAATCATCATCCGGTGTGACAACAAGAGCACTCTGAAGTTCTACAGAGATCTAGTCAATCGATGAAGCACATCGAGATCCAAATGCACTACATCTGAGAATTATTACACAAGGGGATCATCGACTTACAGTTATGTCCTTCAACATAAAAAAACGATAGACATCTTCACCAAGACCTTCAGTGAGCAGAAGTTTCATTCTCTATGAAGTCATCTTGGAGTGAAGGACATAGTTTCCTACCAATTGTAGTACTTCTTTTTACATACATTGTAACTTGAGGGGGGGGGGGGTTTCCCATGAGGTTTTTCCTCTTTCCTCACTTTATTTTCAGTGTATATTTTGTATATGGGTACCTAACATGGCCTAGTTTCTAGGACCCATTCTTTATTTTCACCATAGTCATGTTCAGGGGGGATGTTGGAGTTAATTCACACACACATAGGATTTATTTTTCCTAAGGTTATTCCTTATTTATTAGTCATAATTAGTCATTATCCAGTCTCATATATTTTAGGGGAGAATATTCCACCTGGAGAATATTCTCTTTCAGTTGACACTTCAGTTTGACTAGTTGAGTTGAGTTTAGATGTTGCATTGGTTTTATCACCATGAAAAATTAGAATCATCCCCATGCTAATTCAAAATTTCCTTGGGATCATCACCAAACTGGTACATTACCCTTGATTCCCTAAGTTAACTCCTCACTACTCTCTATTCATTCAGTTAACTGAAGACTAGTTGACTAGTTAACTCAACTACGTGGCAACTCACTCCCGTAACTTCCTGAGAGACTAGACTAGGTGGAATTTCACTCCTATAACTATTGGTGTGCGTCCAAATCACTCTATACCACCACTATGGTGCATTGTTTCTCCTCCAGTGCACACTCATTGAGTTATACATAGTATATCATGTGTAAATTATTCATATATTCAAATGGTTAATGAGAATTCTTCCATTCTGTCTCTCCTTCGTCTTTCTCCAATTCTCTCTACAAATGTGTGTATTATTGTTTAGTTAGATCTATTTTGTGCAAGATCAACACATTTACACTCTTACCCCCCATGAGCTATGTATGCAATGTATACAATGGTTCTAGTCATGCAAAGAATATAACACATATTCGACATTCTCCCACTTGTTGTTTTCTTTTCATACAAGGGGTTACAAGGTTACATAGTCAACAATCTAGGAAAACAATGCCCATAGATCCTCTACACCAAGAGAACTTCTTATTTCTCATATATTTTATTAATGAATCTGCAACATTCTTCAAAGTATCCACCTTCATCAACAACACCTTCTTTTCTTCAACCATGTCTCTCACAAAGTGATATTGAACATCAATATTCTTTTTCTTTGAATGATAAGTTGGGTTCTTCACCTGAAAAATTGCACTATGGTTGTTGCACTCTATCCTTATAGCTTGTTGTACTAACCCAATACCTAAACACAATATTTGTAACCATATTTCTTCCTTTCTTGCATGAGTGGTTGCCATGTATTCATGTTTTGTAGTTGAAAGTCCCACTTCAAACTATATTTTTCTCATCCAAATGATTTCTCCTCCAAAAAGGTTAAACACATACCCGCTTCTATATATTCTATGATTCATATCTCCAACCCAACCTACATCCACAAAGCTATGTATTTCCAACACTTTGTCCAAACCTGGTCTTCCTTGGTAGCAAAATCCATAACTAGTAGTGCCACAAAAATATCTGAAAAATCTCTTTACTATTGTCCAATGCTCCTTCCTTGGTTTTGACATATACCTGCTCAAAAATCCCACTGCATGTGAAATGTCTGGTCTAATACAAACCATTTCATACAAAAAATTCCCAACCACACTCATATATGGAACACAAGACATGTCCTCCTCCTCTTCTTGTGTCTCAGGAAAGTAATCCACAAATAAATTTGCACCTACAAGAATAGGGACCCTGACTGGTTTACATTCCTACATATTAAACCTTTGTAATATTGTCTCCACATATTTTCTCTGATTTAACTAGAGTTTCCTATTTTTCCGATCTCTTTTCATTTCCATTCCCAAAATGAAATTTGCAACATCAAGATCCTTCATGTCAAATTTAGAGGACAACTGAGTTTTCACATCTTGGATAATTGCCTTGTTGTTTCCTTTCAACAACATGTCATCCATATACAAGACCAAATAAATCAAATGATCACCAATTAATTTAAAATACACACAATGATCCTCTTTGCTTCTTGTCAAGCCAAGTACCAACATATAAGTATCAAATTTTTGATACCACATCCTTGGTGATTTTTTTAAACCATACAGGGACTTTTTCATCTTGCATATCATCTCCTTCTTTCCCTTCACAACAAATCCTTTGTTGGTTATTACTCTCTTCTCCTCTTTCTACTCTTGGGCTAACCCAGGTTCGGATCTAAACAAGTTTCCCAAAAATCCTCTAAAACTATCGTCCCTCCTAGGAAACCAGAAGGAAGCACATCACATGTAATGTACCGCACAATATCACCCGAGATAGTTCTATGGGTGACTGCAATTCTCAAGCGTTGTCAGTCTAGGAAAGAGTGGCGATTTGGGATTGTAACTAATATTTCTCATGCCTTATACTGATTACTCAATTTATTATTATTAAGGTTCATTCATCTATTAAGTCTATGCATGCATTCTAAAAGATCTAACATATAATAGATATAACATAAGTATTCATTCATCCATTCATATTCTACCTACTTACAGAAGGTAAATATGTAATAAACACAAGACATAACACATGTGTTACTGTGGTTCTCCCCCTCCTGGGATACATCCATAAATATCTGGATTCTTAAGCTCTTTTATTATGTTGCTAGAAAATATGGCACCATGCGAACTACAATTTTGATCATACAATCATGTAACAAGTTCCACAATCCTCTGTGAGGCTAAATAGATCACACCAATATCCTCAGCCTATGATATAACCCTCAAGACCTAACTACTTGACTCTCCTACAACTGAACCCATTACAATCTCTTACAAAAACCCTAACCCTAACGTGGTTAGGTTTTCCTACATGCGTTCCTTGCATGCTTTCCTCCTTTGCATGCGGGTTTTCCTCACACGTGTTGCTTTTCCTGCCAACCATTTTTTTCCAAATTAATCTTTACTTTCCAAAAATGGACTATTCCTCAAAATTGGCCCATGCCCAAGAGGCCCCCAAAACTGACATGTGGCTCATCCTAAGCCACCTAGGCAGTGCACGCTCCCTCGATAGCCTCTGCTAGTATATGGAACTTGTCTACAAGTTCTCTTCCTCTTTCCTGAACCTGGGTGGTCTTCTTTATGAGCACTTCTAATGCTTGCGTTGTGATCTCCTCCTGGATCATTTATGCACACTTTGCCTCTGATTGAGCTATGTTCTTCTTCTCCTCTTCCAACTGCATGATCATCTGCGTTGCTTTCTCTTGAAGGGGTTCTGTCTGCATATGTCTTTCCTACTTTTGCATCTACGTTGCTTTTAACTTTGCCTCCAACTTCTTCATATCTTGTATTCCTTTCAGAAGCTCTGCAATACTCATTATATTTTGCCTCTGCTTGAGGTCTTGGATTGCTACTCTTACTTTTCCTTCTTCCTAGTCTCACTGTTAGACCTGCTCATCTTCCTCCAACACTGTCCAAAGTTTCATTGCTCTGTCAAACAATCCTACTGCTACACTAACTTGTTTTTCCATCTCATCAATTTGGCTTTCATCTTCTTGTTTCCTCTGCTCCTTCACCTCTGGGGGATTCTTGGGGTTGAGTTTTTATTTTAATTCCTTGATATCCTACTGATTGATTGTCTGTACAATAAGTTCAATCTTCTCCACAGTACTTCACTCCACTGCTTGCATGATATTTGGGATTTGGTTACATGTCACTAGTAATCCCTTCTCTAGCCTATCTTTGCGTTCCTTCTCTTCTTCCTTTTCCATAATCAGCTAGTCGCATGTGATCTGGAGCATCTCTGCAACTCCTATTCCCACCTCTATGTTTGTGGCATCTGCACAGGCCCTAGACTATAGTTCCTTCATGACACTGGCTTGTAGCCCATATAAAGCCTTCATTGGTATCTGCGCCATCACCACCTCAAGTTGTTCTACCTCCTGCAGGGGTTTCTGCACTATTTCTTGATCGAGATTGATCATTTGGTGTGTTATTGTGTATGTTTCCTTGCCCTAGATGAAAAAATTTATCGTCTCTTCTCCCTCTTTCTATGCAGATGGCCTCTATGTCTTCTCATGTGGCTGCACAGTGGCCTGTGATTCTTCCTGGCTCCATAGTTTCTGAATGTTTTCATGTACTTCTCAGAGCTTAGCCGTAATCTCTTCCCTCTACGCCACTACAGTCCTGACCACTTTCTCACTCTTGTCTTGGACCTTATCTGCGATGAGCTCTGCATCGTCCCATGTGAGGGTGATGTCAAGGCCCTCTATCTCGTACTTCCTCTTCTTTCTCGTGTCTTTTCCCTATGTGGGATTTCTTGCAGTCTGTGAGGGTTACACCTCCTTTTTTGTTTATTGGCCTATTTCCTTTGAAGCCTATGTTGTCTCATTTTTCCCAGTTCGTGGTCGGCTTCCTATTCTTGATATTGTGGGTGTTATGCTTGGCCTTTTCGGTACCACACTACTCCCACTTGGTAGAGTTCGCGTTGTGGTTGTCTTGGTGTTATCATTTGGACGAATTGTTCAGTTTGATGAGACTACTTTGGTCGTCTCTTTGGGATTGGAGTATTGCATCGTGCCTATCCTCATGGTTGTTTTTTCTATTGGAAGTTGCCACGGTGTAGGGAAATCCTTGATAATCTACTCCACTTTCTCCCTTGTGATGTAATAATGGATCTTTAGCCATTCCTTCTTAGGTTACATTGCGGATTGGATCCATATGTGATGCCGATATGCCTTTAATTTAGCTATTCCCTCTATCTCCTGCGTGACCTCCATAGGTATGCGCCATATGTTTGCAGTGCGCAATTGGATTTTTTCTAACATCATGGAAAACACAGTATTGTTTTCCTGCTGCATTTTGTTGTCTTTTTCTTTCCAGATTGACTCATACCTGGTCGCGTAGCAATTTCCCATTATGTCTAAGAATGCAGAGAACTTGGGCTCCTGCCACCATACCATAGCTATCAATATTATCAGCCAGAAGTAATGGAATTTGGTTCCATTGTCATGTGCATCATGACAGTCAAGTAAGAATTGGTTTAGTAGGTATGGTGCCCAGCTGAACATCATCCCCTTCACGCAATGCATTGCTACTACAATCAATCATACTGGAGCTTACTCTCTGCAGAATTTTATTATCAACTTTCATGCCATTAGCTTGCTGGTGAATTGTGTCACATTTTCATTGATCTCTTTGATGATGATGCCTCTATTTCCCCTGGTCATGCCAAACTGCGCCTTCACATATTCCACTAGTTCTTTCTCGCACACTTTATTTTCTAAGGAGTCCTCGAGTTGTACGTTGACTGTAGGTAATCCTATTATCTTGGAAATTAATGCCACATTGATATGCAATAGTATTTCCATGCAAAGTATGCCTCCATGGACCTGGGAAACTAGATTCTTGATGCACAAACCAAAAATGTGGTATGTCGAAGAGGTTCATTATACTTGAGTTATACAACCCTGTAATCCACTACACAGACTCTAGCATTGTCCTTGGTAGGGGTCTATTCTCCCCTGTGTTTATCAGATAGTTTTCCTCGGCCAATTCTGGAAATTTTTCCATGTCGCAGATTTCATGGTCTGTGTACCTCAATTTTGGTACATTCCCCAACATGTCATCAACAATGGGTATTGCATCTGGAAGAAATGGAAGGGTAATTTACATAATGTCAGGGGTCTTTATTTTCTTCCCTGCAATAGATGTGTATGCCTCTGTTGCTTCTATTCCTTCTTCTTCCCCAATTGAATTTGGCCAGTCGGTTATGTGCTCGACCAGTACTTCATCTTGTGCCAGGGATTTTCGTGGTCCTACTGTGTCATCTGATATTGCATGCATCTTGGGGTTAGGGTTTGAACCCCCAGTTTTGGTCCCGGAGCTCTACCCTATATCTCCTTGCTGCACTGTAGGGATCTCTTCCTCGACCTGCCTCAGGCTAATCAATTATGGTTCTGAGGTTGTCACATCCTCTAGCTCGACTATATTCTCTGGCTGATGCATCCTCTCTTTGCGCCTTTGGCCCTGTCAAGTGACCCTGAAAAACTGTCCCGGTGAACCAAAAATTGGTGGAGTCATCCTTTGAAACTATCACAATCTTGGATTGCTACTTTGTCAATTGGAAACTAGGACACAGGTTCTCTTTCTCACTCTAAGCTTCAAAATTTTCTAAGTGTTGAATAACTGTACACTTTTCCGCCTTTTATAGACCGAGTTATGTTCACTTTTATTTTTTGTGTGCATTTGTGCCAAGTTCACTTTTTACTTCACGTTGTCTTCTGATGTTTGTCGTAGTAGTTACTGTGCGCAACTTTTCCCCATTGTTTTTTTTTGTATTTTCTCTCTTTTCTATTTTTGTATTTTTTTCCCTCTTTTTCTCCTTTTTATATCTTTTTGTCACTTTTCTATCTTAACTTATACTATAATGCACTATGTACATGTTCTTATTATTGTGTTGTAACTTTTAAGTGGTAGGAGGTCGACTATCCTTGTAAAGTTTCAATCAAATCACATTGATCATTCCTTTTAGCTCTTCTCCTTCCAGATCCTTTAGCTGTACAGATCCCCCATATTTGAAAGTCTTGAATTCATAGGGCCCTAACCAATTCATTATGAATTTACCAGGATTTTTCAAAAAAAAATTATCATAGAGAAAGACTAGGTATCCATCCTTAAAACGTTTCCTCTTGATATGTATGTCATGCCAATCTTTGTCCCTTGCTTTCTGTACTTCTTGGTGAAATCCTTCCAGAATCATATTCTCTTCCATATCCATTAGTTTATTTATCCTTTCCTTTACCGCACCTCTTTATGTCATGTTGGTAATTGTTGCTACGCGCAGACTGGGTATCATAAATTCTAATGGTACTACTACTTCTTGCCCATACACCAATATGAATGGTGTATGTCATGTCAACTTCTTGCATGTATTCCTATATTCCTGTAGTACTACTGGTATTTTCAAATCCCAATCATCCCTGTTGACATTACAAATCTTTGTCAGAGCATTCTCCAAGATCTTATTGAAAGCTTCTATTGTTCCATTTTCCTCAGGATGGTAAGGTGTGCTCTTCTGGTGATAGACTTAAAACTCCTCAGTCACAGCCTTGATAGTGTTGTTGATGAAATGAGTACCTTGGCCACTCATCAAGATTATTTGGCATCCAAATCTGGTGATCACTTTCTCAAAGAGGAAGTGTGTTGTTGTCTCTACGTTGTAGTCTTTGACTGGTGGTGCTTATGCCCATCTTTTTAAATATTTCGTCACAGTAATGATATATCCCGCTCCAGACCTTTTTTCTGGTGGATGGATTGGACCAACAAAGTCCATTTCCCATTTTTCAAATACCTGCAAAGTTACTTGTGGTCTCAAGGGAATCTCATCCCTTCTGCTAGGTTTACCAACTCTCTGACAAACATCACATTTATGGCAATATTCCTTGGCATATCTATGAATTTTTGTCCACCATAGTCCTGCACACAATACCTTCTGCACGGTAGAATTTCTTGCATAATGTCCTCCAACTATTCCCTCATGCGATTCTACCAAAATTCTAGGCCTTTCATGTTCTACTACACACCTTCTCCAAATGTTGTCTACACCCATTTTATATAAGTGTCATGTAATTAGTTGATAGTATGTAGGTCTGACTACCATATTCTTCTTTTGCGTAGTGCTAAATTATTGTGGTGAAATCCATGTGCTCAAATATTCAATGATATCAACAAAATATTCATCAACTATTTGTACTAAAAACAACTACGCATCAGGGAAGTTGTCTTCCAAGTTGGTAGGTTCCTCTCCATTAGTGACCCTTGACAGATGATCAGGTCCTACATTCAGCTTCCTTGACAACCATCTACATATCCTTCCCCCCAACACTATATTTTTTACTAAATATTTGAGGGACGATTGATCTATGAACATCTTAAAGTGTTTTCCCATTAAGTATTGTCTGAAATTATGAAGTGCATGGACCATAGATAGGCCTTCTCTTTCTGTAGTATTGTAGTTCTGCTATGATTCTGACATTGTTTTTCTTGCAAATTCTATAGGATGGTCTGAATCCCCTACTCCCGGTTGTGCTAGGATTGCTCCAAGTCCTATGGTTGATGCATCTACATTCACATCAAATGTTTTTTCCCAGTCTGGGAATACTAGGATAGGTGTTGTGACCATATTTTTTTTTAGGGTGTCCAAACCTTGTTGACAATCCTCATTCCACTGAAATTTGATATCCTTCTTCAACAGTTTTTCCATTGGCACAGTGATCTGTGCATACCCTTTTATACATTTTCTATAGTAGCATGTATGTCCTAGTGTTTCCCTTAACTAGCACACTGATTTTGGCGTTTGTAAATTGTCAATAACTACAATCTTGGTAGGATCTACTAGCAAGCCTTGTTTACATACTATATGGACCAATAATATTCCAAAAGGTGTCCCAAATATGCACTTCTTAATATTCAATGATATCTGAAAATGCCTGCATCTTGCCAACATTGGACTTAGCACTTCCACATGGTCTTTTAATAGAATATATACAGTCCAATCATCCAGATACACTTCTAAAAATAGGTGTATGAACTCCTTAAAAGAAGTTATTACTACCCTTGAAAAAATGGTTGGTGCATTCTTCATCCCAAAAGGAATGAATGTGTACAGGTAGGATCCCCATTCTGTGGAAAAAATAGTCTTATACTTGTCTTATGAGGCTATCTTGATCTTATGGTAGCCTTACAATCCATCTGTAAAAGAATATGCTTCATGGCCTCCCACATTCTCTAGGAATTCATCTATAAAAGGTGTAGGGAAAGGGTAATGTAGGCAAGTATCATTCAGTCTCCTGATATATACACAAATCCTTATCCCCACTTTTTTCTTCTCTTGAACTACCATAGGTATTATCCATTCAAATTCCTCCACTGATTCTATGATACCAGCTTCCAACATTCTGTCAAATTCTTCTTTCACCTTCTGCTTATTTATTGGATTTAGTCTATAAGGTCTCTAACTGATAGATATGACCTTGGGTTTGAGAGGTATATTCATCTCTCCTATCTATCCTTATATGCCTTTCATCTATGTAAATTTCGTTGGGAATAGGTCACTGTATTCGTGCAATAACTCTATTATTCTTTCCACTGTTTGTTCATCCAAATAGTTTCCAATGCTTGCCATTTGAGGATTATCAGTTGTCCCAATGTTGACTTTATTCACTTTGATAGGTGCATCAAATAATTATAATTCCAAATATGGGCCTTCCACCTCTCTTTCTCCTTCAATTTCTGTAATATGAATATTGCGCGGGTCATCTTCATCTGGTGCTTCTTCTTCCACATGATAGCATGACAATAGTTCTTTGCCTGTTTTCTTGTTCCATTGTTGGTATTCTATCATGAGTGCAACCTCTGGTTCATCAATAAATATCACCCTCTTATATATTTTAGTGTTGAATCAATGTTGGGGTTCTCATGTTAAAATGAGAAAGTTACTATAAAATTATGTTGTAATGTTGTCCATTCTGCAGTGTTTTTGCGCATTTCTTGGTCTACATACAATTTTGTTGGAATTACTTCCAATGTATGGATGAAGTGATGAGGAAATTACTTTGGTGGTGTCATCCTCCATTTTGTCTTTCATTTCTCCAAATGTTCTGCTAGTGTCCCCTATCCATCATATCTATGTATTTTATTTCTCCCCTGCTCTACGCCGAATCTAATGCACAATAGTCACTTACGTTGGTACTATTCCTTAATTGTTTCCTTGTGCCCACCCCACCATCTTGCAGGTGTGGCCTTGAGTGCAATGTCCAGGGATAAGAGCCTATGATTCACTAACACTTCATTGTGCCAACCCATCTTACTAAACAGTCTATTCTTGTGCACCTTCTTATGGAAAGTTCATGTAATATATGTTGCCAATTGTCTAAACCGATCTCTGAGTCATAAACACATGATGTGATTCTCCTATGACTAAGTACCCCATATGTAGTTGGGTTGACATAATATTCTTTGCATGCAGTGGCTCTATACAAATGGTTTATTTCCTCTAGATGTAAGAAAGTGGGATCTACAAACCTTTCTCCTTCTGATGGATCTAATGGCACAATGACATTGTATTCTCATTATTCGAATGTCATCTTCCTTGTCTTCAATCTGATTATGGCCTGGTTATCAATTTCCAAATCCAATCCAAGCAATGTTGGATAAGGTGTTGTGCCATCCACTATTTCCATCACTTCAAAGTCTACCTTAGTGCGCACTCCATCCAAATCTACTGTCACACACTTAAGCCTTCCTCTGTGGTTCAATATTCTTCTTCACCCATTGTTTCTGCACTAGGTCCTGTCTTACTGCGTGATATCCCATCTTATCTCCTTCGTGCATAACTATGTTGATATTTCTTCCATCCTCCCTGGATTCTACATAGATCCACTGAAAATTTTGATTGTTCTGATTCCTCTTATCTTGGATCTTCTCCAATAATGTCAGACAATATTCTGTGTCATGGTCTGATGCGCAGCAATACATACATGTCGCATGATGAAGTGCACATTCCCTTGCATAGTGTCCTTGTTGTTAGAAATTGTGGCACACTACTGGAACTCTGCCTCTTCCTAATCCTCCTCTACCTCATCTTACACCTCTATATCCACCTCGATCTCCTTGTGGTGTGTTGTACTAAGGTACCTGATTATACTGCACTGGGTTATATTGTGGTTGTGTGTTGTTAAACTGAGGCTACACAGTGTTATACTGTGGCTTGATATTGTTGTACTACTGTTGCACATTATTATATGGAGGTGGTACCTGGTTGAAATGTGGTGCAACTTGCCCTGTCATCATTTGTTCCTGCACCTTATATGTATCCGAAGTTATTTCTCTCATCAAGTCCATTGTCCTACAATCTTTGTCATCATGACCCACTGATTTGCAAAAATTGCAGTATGAATTCTTGGGTACTTTATGGTACTTTTGCATTATTGGACAATGATATGGATCATGCATGTGTGTTTTATAGATATTGCACCATGGTCCTCCTGTTGGCAAAGGGTTTGATATCCCTGTTTCCATTTACTGCGTGAAAGTTGGGCACTCATTCTTGTGGTGTCATTCTGTCCTTCATGTGGTACACCAAACAACTTCTCTTTTCTCTTTGCCCTTATTCTGGTTCAGTTGAATATGAGGTTCTTCAAATCCTACTTTAGCTCGTCTATTGCTAGATTTGTTTTCTGATACTAGTTCTCTTCTAGTTGTAAGGCTTCCTGCAACACCTCTTCCTGAGTTTGAAACTTTTGTTGTCTTAATGGGTATTTCAAGTGTGGTAACAGTGAATTCACAAAGAGATTTCTATGTTGCATGTCAGTCATGACATACTTCAACTTTCCCTTCAACCATTCGAACCTCTGATCAATCTACCAAACAAACTCACCTGGTTTCTGTTTGATTTCAATCATCTCATTCATGTACTAATCTTCTGAACTAGGCTTATGAAATTCATTTATCAATAGCTTCTTCACATCTGCAATTGTCCTTGTTGTTCTTGGTGGATTGTTTACAACTAGACTCATGTACCAGTTCAGTACGTCGTCTCTTAGTGTGATGGCTAACTGCACAAGTTTTGTATCCTCATTTGTGATCTTTTTTTCTTCCTATATCTTCTCGTAGATGAATATATTCTTTTTAGGGTCCTCAGATGCCTCTCCCCAAAATTATAGTAACCTAATGGTGGTATCATGTCTCGCCATCTTGAAATATGATGAACTACTACCTCCACATAGTGTAGATATTTGACTACTACTTCCTGACCTAAATCCTCCAATTGTTGCTCCTTGTTTGGATGTACTTATTGTTGTCTTTATTCCACTAAAATTTGGTTGTCTAAATGGTGGTGTTCTTTCTGGTGCATTAGTGGCACATGGGGTTATGGGTTCCACACTGAAACTGACATGGATAGGATTTATGCCTTATGTTCTTTCCCTTAGACCTCTTGTATTCTTTTCATATGTTTCACACAGGATTTCCTCAATATTCTCCACATCCTAGAGATCATCTTCCTCTTCCTCATCACTTTCCAATCCCACTCTATCTACTATGGCTCTCTTCTTATTATTCATCTTATATTGGTAGGGTACTCCACTAAGCATCTTTCCAGTTGTTTCCATGATCTGTTTGATATGATCTTCCTCCATCATGGTTGGGTCCATGGCCTCCTCCTTCTTTCCATTATCCATCTCTTCCTCCATTTCTCCACCTCTTTTCAGTGCTTCCCCCCTTCCCCCATGCATGTAGGGAAGTTTGGCTATCTAATGCCATAGTCATTACACCTTTGTTATACAATAAGATCTTGATTGAAGTATACAAGGGTCTGAAATACAAACCTCTGGGTCCCTTTAGAAAATCTTTCTCTGTTGTGCTATAATACTTTGCGGTGTCTACTACAAATTCTTTGATAAACCCTGCAACAATATTGTCTAACCATAAATCTACTGCAAATGTGAATTTGTTGGTAACTTGTTGTAACTGCGTGATCCCCACAGGATTCCACTTGATCTGTCTGATTCGATTTGCAGGGTGGTTTTATTTCAGCCTCAATAGACACTCCTATAACACATGTGGGAAATCACATAAAAATACCTCATGTAGGGATCTAAGCACATATTTTTCTAACTTAGGATCTATGTTATCATTTTGTGCAAATTCCAACTCCTTTGTTTTCAGCCATCTTTCGATCTTTGCCTTCATTGGGTTCCAAGTTCTGAACAATCCATTTTTATATATTCATTCTCCACATGCTTCTTCTACAGATCCCATTCACTCAATCCCATGTAGTTCCAGTCAAAAACAAAACCATTTGTTGGTTATTACTCTCTTCTCCTCTTTATACTCTTGGGATTACCTAGGTTCAGATATGAACAAGTTTCCAAAAAACCCTCTAAAACTATCGACCCTCCTAGGAAACTAGAAGGAAACACAACACACATAATGTAATGCTCAGTCTCACCTGAGATCATTCTATGGGTGACTGTAATGTTGAGGTGCTTGCAGTCTAGGAAATAGTGGGTATCTGGAATTGTAACTGATCTTTCTCATGCCTTAAACTGATTACTCAATTTATTATTATTAAGGTTCATTCATATGTTATGTCTATGCATGCATTCTAACAGATTGATATAGATGGATTTTGGTGGCCTCCCACCTATTCCAACTGGCTTATTTTGGCAGTTTGACAGTTTGACAATTTTTCCCTAGTTTTTGGGTCCCTGACTTGTGGGGTCGTTTTGAGGCCCTAAACAACGCTTTTTAGGGATCGCCACAGTCAAAATGATGTATATAGATATCAACAAAAATTGCATTCCTTGGATAGACCTTCCCAACATGCTATTGTGCGCCTAAAATGGAGATTGTATGCAAAAGTTACGACCCTGGGAAGTTGATGTACTAACTTACCCAAACGGGGCCCACATGACTTTTGATGCTTCATCTCCTAGGGTTAGGTTTTTTGGATGTATAGAATTTTTGAAATTCCTTTTTATTGTAAAAAGGCATTCAAAGCCTCGTTGTAATCATATTCTTGTGAATGAGTGCAATCGTCATATATCTTCTCAGAGATAAGCCGCCACCATTCTAGCAAGCTTGTTTCCACTGAATTTTACAGTTTCAACTTATTTCCTTATTGAATAGAAACCAATTTTACTGTATATATGTTATTTTGTGTTAATAATATTTTGATAATAATCTGCATTCATTTCATTCTACAAATATATTCTAGATCACTGGTATCAAATATGTCTTCTCCTTGTCATTCTTAATGCATGTCCCCAACGAGGTTAGGGTACAAAGAATTTGATCTCGAGCTTGTTTCTCTTGAGGAAAAAATCTCTTGCATGCCCAAATGACCTCTCATGGAAGAAGAAAAGAAAGGAGAAGGGACATGAGATCCCTTCAAAATGTTTCTCAAGGAATCCCTCATGCAACAGAGGAACGAGATGATGGATAGTTTTGCGCAAATCCTTCGACGTCTACCAATAAGAGATGCATCTTCCTCAAACGGAGGCATCACCACCTTCAAGGTAAAAATCAACTTCGATATTCCTATATTTGAAGGTCAAATAGACAGAGATACAATAGACAAATGCTTGAATCTTCTAGAAGGGTATTTCTCTTTCTATAACTTCTCGAATAGAGAAACGATTACTTTTGTGCTCCTCAAAGCCATCCCCCATGTCAAATATTGGTGGGAAACTTTCTGTGAGCAAAAGGAAACAGAGGAACCCTCATTATTTACAGTCGTAGTCACCGGGGAGTCCTTCAAGGATGCTATTAATGAAAAATACTACCCTATTGGAAGTTATGACAACCTGTACACAAAAAGGACCACGTTGCAACACGAAAGAGACCAAGTGGTGCCCAAGTTCACAAATATCTTCCATACCTTGTGCACCAAGCTGGGTATTAAAGATTCTGAGTGAAATTTGGTAATCATGTATCATGGTGGTATGAATAGATATATCGAGGCTGAAATGGAGTTTCTGGACATCTCATCCTTGGGCGTGGCCTACTGATATGTCGTCAAAATCAAGCAGAAGCTCAAACAAAAGACGTGGCAATTTGGGCCTGGGAACCCCTCACAGGAAAAGCCAGGAAAGGGTGGCCCCAACCCATAGAACAAAGGACAGAGAAAATATGGATAGCCTCAGGACAACCAGTCCAGGCCGCAAGAAAAGAAGGACACCATAAAGACAAAGAAGGATACCAGGAAGTGGTGCAACTTTCATAAGGGCCCCTGGCATAACATTGTTGATTGTTGCTCAAAGTAGTCACTGGTGGATGAGGTGAAAGCCTATGAATCATATGTGGGTTCTGACTCTGATTCAAAACCAGAAAGGGGGAGACAGATCATACATGCACAATCCAGTGCTACCATTGTTACCTCCAAGCTCCAACCCAATGAACCAAATGATCCAGAAGAAGGCGAGTGCCTTTTTCATTCACAGATGTGGGTGAAGGGTACCCCGCTACACTCCATCATTGATAGCAGTAGCCAAAAGAACCTCATCTCAACAAAGATTTTCAAGCAACTCTCCTTGCCGAAAACACCACACCCGAAACCCTACACCATCAGATGGCTCTTCCAAGGAAGCGACATCCGTGTTAGCCAACAATGCCGCTTGTCATGCAACATCAATCTCTTCAAAGATGAGGTATTGTGTGATGTTTCCCCTCTCGAAGTTTGTAATGTTCTTTTGGGCCAACCGTATTTATGGAAACATCATGTTGTATATGAGTCTAGGCCTTGCAGTGTTATTATTACTTTGAAAAAAACATGTGTACAGGATACCCGAGGCAATCCCACCCAGTGTTATTTCCTTGATCTCTGCCAAGCAATGCAGAAAGGTCATCTCTCATATAGGAAAGTTTGTCTTCTTCATGATTCTCTCTTATAATGAACAAAATATCGCAACCACATCCAAGGTCTCCGCGACCAACCTCTCCACACAATAGAAGCAAGTGGATAAGGTCATTGAAGAATACTCATATATCTTCTCCTCACCTACCAGGGTACCTCTACACTGTCAGGTCAAGTACCCCATCGATCTGACCCCTGACACATCATTTCCCAATGAGCCAGTCTAGCATTGCTCTCTGTTAAAGAATGAGGAGATCAAGTGGTAGATCTAAGAACTTCTCCACAAGGGGAAAATTCATCCCAACTCATCACCTTGTGGGAGCCCAATCTTGATGGTACAAAAGAAATATGGAACCTGGCGACTCTGCATTGATTACCGGGCCCTGAATAAAATCATAGTCAAAAACTAGTACTCGATTCCTCAAATTGATGACCTCCTTGATCAACTCACATGGGCCAAATACTCCAGTAAGATTGATATGAAGTCTGGCTACCAGCAGGTCCAGATGGAACTAGAAGATTTATGGAAGACTGCCTTCAAGTCAAAGGAAGGTCTTTTTGAATGGTTGGTCATGCCCTTTGGTTTGAAAAATGCTCCAGCCACTTTCATAAGGATGATGGAACATATCCTGTGACCATTCCCCAATACTTTTGTAGCAGTGTATCTAGATGACATCCTCATTTACAACAAGACTTGGGCAGAACACTTCCAGCATATACAACAGGTTTTCCACACCCTGCGACAACACCAGCTCTACGCCAACTTGGAAAAATGATCCTTTGGCATGGACATGGTTTATTACCTAGGCTACATCATTGATTAACATGGCGTACATGTGGATCCATCCAAAGTTCAAGTCATATGTGACTATCCAGCCCCAACCACACTCACTAAGATTCAAAGCTCCTTGGGCCTTGCCAATTTCTACCACAGGTTCGTGTTGGGATTCTCCCATATTAAATGGGCCCTCAGCCATGTAACCCGGGGTGGTGGTAAGGAAAAATTTGTGTGGCTTAGGTCCCATCAACAAGCGTTCGATGATTTGAAGCAACACTTGTGCTCAACCCTAGTACTTTCACTACTAGACTTGCAATAGCCCTTTGAGATTGAGACACATGCTTTAGAATATACTGTGGGTTTCGTTCTCACTTATCACGACCACCCCATGGCCTATCATAGTGAAACATCATTAGATGTTGTCCATAAGTATGCTACTTACGACAAAGAAATGTACTTCATTTTGAAATCCTGCTGCGAGTGGAGACATTAAATTCTTTGGAAGGAGACAGTCATTGACACTGATCATAAGCCACTACAATTCATGCAGACACAAGGAAAATTGCAGAATGACCTCCATTAGAAGTGATCCACGTACTTGCAGCAATTCCACCTCAACATCAAGTATAAAACAGAAAGCACCAATGCCATCGTTGATTTCCTCAATAGACCACCAATCACGACACTCACCACGGTGCTAGACTCTTGTGACCATGAGACCTTTGGATGGCCCCAACTCTGTGAGATAGACCGGGACTTCGACACCACCTACCAAATGTTGGACGCAAACATAGTTGTCACTAACTTCCATCTTCAGGATAAGATGTTGTGCCGACTGGGCCATATCTATGTTCCATCAAGTGAGCGAGCAAAGATGATCTGGGAATCCCACTATAGTCGGGTGGCAGGACACTTCGTCGTCAAAAAGACAGTGGTCATGCTGAAGAAACATTTCTATTGGCCGAAAATTTGATAGAATTTCAACAAGTATATTAGGTCCTGTATTGCCTGTTCGATTGCCAAACCGACCACTAAGAAACATGGCATGTACACCCCTCTACCTACTCCTGACAAGCCATGCGAATCCATCTCAATGGACTACATGTCAGGCCTCCCATCCACCAAGTGGGGCAATGAATGTGTTTTTGTGGTTGTGGATCTCTTTTCTAAGATGGAAATTCTAGCCTCTTTCCAGAAGAGAATCACACCAGAGGCCACTACCAAGCTCTTGTTTGAACGAGTCTGGGTACATTTTGGAAACCCACAAACCATTGTCTCAGAATAGGACAATCAATTTCTCAACACATTCTGGTCAAGCCTATGGTCATTGCTCGACACCAAGCTCACCAAATCCATGACCTTCCACCCCCAGACAGATGGACAAACCAAGGTCATAAATCAAATGATCGTGCATACCCTAAGCATGTATAATTCCAAGAACCCTCACACATGGGATGGGAGTATCCCCTATGTTCAACATAGATACAACCTATCCCTACATAGCTCAACCGACCACAACTCCTTTCAGGTGGGGTTGGATTCCAACCATTGGGTACCATAGATGTTGCACTACCCCTTGCATTCACCTCAACCGAATCATCTCCTGCTCCAATTGAAGTTGAAATATCCACCTGGTTCACTGAGTGGATCCAGCACATTGGAAAAAAAGTTCAAGATATCCTACATAAGTCCAATGACAAGTAAAAGAAACACCATGATCAACACAGGGTTCCACATAAGTTTAAGGTGGGCAGAAAGTTTGGTTTCACTTGTAGAAAGAGCGCCTTACGGGACCCCATCGAAAGATTCACCCACTCCAATATGGGCCATACACCATCACCAAGGATGTGGGTGATAATTCTTTTCAGCTCAACATTCCTCCTTTCCTTGGCTTGCACCCAGTGTTCAACGTGGATATCCTTTGATCGTATTTCCCACCATTATTGGACACCTCAAAGATAGAAGAAAAACTGACACCAACAGATCTCAACCTCGACTTCATACAACAGGCATCCAGTGATCAGATTGTGGACAAATAGATCAAGGGCACTCACCAACAAAGGATCCATATCTATCGAGTTATCAAAGTAGAGCAGCTCCTGCACCAAGGCAAGTGGCTCACCCAGAGCCAAATTCAACAGAAGTTTCCTCATCTGATGGGGGAACTCAATGAAATGGATAAAATTTCTTCCTATGGGGAGAGGATTGATCTAGATGGATGTCGGTGGCCTCCCACTTATTCAAACTAGTTCATTTGGGCAGCTTTCTAGTTTGGCAGTTTTTTCCATAGTTTTTGGGTCCCTGACTTGCGGGACCATTTTGAGGCCCTAAACAACGTTTTTTAGGGATCGTCATAGTCAAAATGAACTTTGCTACTTAGAAATAAAATTTGTAGTCCTCGGATATACCTTTCCAATGAGCTATCATGCGCCTAAAATGAAGATTGTATGCAAAGGTTACAACCCCATGAAGTTGATGTACTAACTTACCCAAATGGGGCCCACATGAATTTTGGTGCTTCATCTCCTAGGGTTAGGTTTTTTGGATGTCTAGGTTTTTTTAAATTCCTATTTATTGTAAAAATTCCTTCAGAGCCTCATTGTAATCATCTTCTTATGAATGAGCGCAGCCATCACATCTCTTCTCAGAGATAAATTGCCACCATTATAGCAAGCTTGTTTCTGCTGCATTTTATAGTTTCAACTTATTTCCTTACTTAATAGAAACCAATTTTACCATATATATGTTATTTCATGTTAAGCATATTTTGATAATAATATGTATTCATTTTGTTCTGCAAATATATTTTGGATCACAGATCTAACATATAACAGATCTCACGAAAGTATCAATTCATCCATTCATAGTCTACCTACTTACATAAGGTAAATATGAAATAAACACAACACATAACACATGCATCACCGTGGTTCACCCCCTCTTGAGCTACGTCCACAAAGATCTGGCTTCTTAGGATCTTTTATTATGTTGTTGCAAAAAATGATGTCGTGCACACTACAATTCTAATCATACAATCACAAAACATGTTCCACAATCCTATATGAGGCTGACTAGATCACACCAGGCTCCTCAACCTATGATCTAACCCTCAAGATCTAGCTACTTGACTCTCCTACAACTCAACAACTTAAAAATTGGTATCATATCTTGCAATAATTCTCCTAACCAAACATAACAGTATATCCAACCCCCAACCTATATCTCCTAGGTACTTTTTTATACTAATTTACAACTTATCAGTTGTTACAATCTCTTACGAAAAACCTAACCCTAACGTGGTTAGGTTTTTTGCATGTGCACCTTGCATGCTTTCCTCTTTTTCATGCGGCTTTTCCTTGCACATGCTTCTTTTCCTGCCATCTGTATTTTTCCAAATTAAGCTTTACTTTCCAAAAATGGACTTTTCCTCAAAATTGGCCTATGCCCAACATCCTTCTCACTGCTTTATGTAGATTTATTCTTCCATATCCCCATGTAGGAATGAATTCTTCACATGGAAATCTGGTCTACTTCAAAATAAAACCCAGCAACAAAAGATAATAGAAATCTAATAGAAGTTAACTTGATAATAAGAGAAAAATCCTCACCAAAATCAATTCCCTCAACCTGGGAATAACCCTTTGCTACTAACCGAGCTTTGTATTTCTCCACTTTTCCTTCTACATTCAACTTATTTTTAAATACCCATTTGTTGCCAATGGGATTTATTCCAGTCGAAAACTCCACTAGATCCCAAGCCTCATTCTTATCCAAGGCCACATTTCTTCAACCATGGCCTTTTACCAAAGTTTTCCATACTCTGAATCTATTGCCTCCCTAACAGTTCTAGGATCATCATAAGTAATAGACAAAGAAAAATTTGAATGAAAATAAGGTGGAGTATACCTTTCCGGTAGCCTTTTTTCCTGCATTGATCTCCTCAATATTGGAGAATGAGGATCTTCTTCTTCTTATTCTTTTTCTTCCGTAGAGTCTAATGCATCATCCTTTGGCTCAAACTCTATTTTCTCTAGCTCTTCCTCACTTGGTAGGACTTCCTGTTTGACAACATCCTTCATTTCTCTAAATACCACATCTCGGATATACACAACCTTGTTATTTTATGGGTTCCAAAGCTTATAACCTTTGAGACCATATTTATACCCAATAAAGATACACTTTTCAACCTTCTTATCTAGCTTACTCATGTTTTCCTTTGAAACATTAACATAGGCCTCACAACCAAATACCTTGAGATTTGTGAGAGAGGGTTTCTTACCAGTCCATACCTCATGTGGAGTTTTTTCATATAGTGTCGATGAGGGTGATCGATTGATTAGGAAATATGCAGTACCCACCATCTTTGCCCATAATTCTTTCCCTAACCCAACACCACTAACCATGCACCTTGATTTTTCCATCAACGTCACTTTCATCCTTTATGCAACTCCATTATGTTGAGGTGTATATGGAGTAGTCTTATGCCTTGCTATACCGCACTTCTTATAGAATTATTCAAATTCATTCCCGCAGAACTCTCCACCATTATCTGTCCTCAACACCTTAATTATGTTCTTTGTTTGATTCTCAACAAGAGCCTTAAACTCTTTAAACATTTCAAAGACTTTGGATTTCTTCCTGAGGAAATATATCCAAGTTTTCCTCGAGAAGTCATTTATAAAAGAGACATAGTACACAAATTTTCCCAATGATGGAACCAACACAGGTCCAAACACATCATTGTGCACTAGCTATAAAATTCCTTCTACCCTCATTTCACCAAAGGGGAATCTTACCCGATTATGGTTCCCATATACACAATGTTCACAGAAATAAAAATCCAGAGAGGAGTTATATATACCTTCAAACATACCTTTACCGTGTAGTATTCAAAATCCCTTCTCTCCGATATGCCCCAGTATTTGATGCCATGACATAAGCTTTTCTCTAAAGACTGTAGGATGTTTTTATTCTTTAGCTCCAATATCATGAACAATGGAACTATTACACCCATTACTAATAGTGCTTCCTTGTAGCTTATACAAAGTTCCAATATGAACTCCCCTCAACAACACCATTTCTCCTTGAACCATCCTGCATGTTTTTCAAATACTGTTTTACCCCTGCATCATCCATTTTTCTTACATAAATCAAATTTATGGCCAATCCTGGGATGTGCAGAACACCAGACAATGTTATAATACTTCCATCTATGAGCCTCAACTTGACTTTTCCTCGTCCTATGATTCTAGATGTTGATTCATCATCTAGGAAAACATTACCTCTGTCATACCTTTCATATTCACAGAACCACTCCCTATGGGGAGTCATATGAAAATATGCACCTGAGTCAACCAACCATGCCTCATGATATACATGTGTGCTTGAAGAAGCCAAGTACACATTTCCTCCTTCTTCCTTGGAGGTCTTTTATTCTGTAGAGGGAGAACCTTCAGATCTCTTCACTTTCTCAATGGTTTTGGATCTACATTGATTCTTGAAGTGCCCTTATTTTCCACATCTCTAACATACCTTTACAAACTTTTTGAGAGATTTAAATCTACCCTTAGACTTAGATCTCCCACTTGAGGACTTAGATTTATTTCCTTCCTAGGAGCATCCTCTTTCAAGTAATGCATATGTGCTATGTCCTTCCATGTTCTTCTGTCTCATCTCCTCCAACAACAAGGATGAGACCCCATCATTGAAACTCAAGGTAGTTTTATTACTACCTATGGCCACAACTAGACTATCCCATAAGTCTGGTAAAGAGCACAATAAAATGATACACTTATCTTCATCTGAAATTTTAATCTCAATAGATAAAAACTGAATTACCACAATATTGAAGGCGTTCAGATGCTTTGTCACCAAGTCTCTATCTCTCATCCTCATTTTATACAATGTTTTCCACAGGAACAATTTATTTACCAGGGACTTAAACTGATACAAGTTCCCTAACTTATCCCATAACTCCTTGGTTGTAGCTTCCCCTGACACATTCAATAATACTAACTCTGAGAGACATAATTGGATTGTACTCTTTTCCTTTCAATCCAATTTTTTCTAGTCATTTGTTGAAGTTCTTGTAGGTGCAGTACCTGGATCCACCATGACCCACTGATCTCTATCTACCAACAGATCTTCCATCTTGAGCTTCCACAACTCAAAACTTTTCCCATTAAATTTATCGATCTCTATTTTCGAATTGCTCACCATTTATCTTCACCCGAAGAATCAATACCACATATCTCCCACTGTAACAAATTTTATCATAGTCTCGAGCCAAACCACTGAACACAAAGGCATCCCCCTGAATCCAATAATTTCTCTGATACCAAACGTATATTTTAACCTTGTACAATAATTTACTACAAACATATTTTCAAGAAAAGAACAAAAAAGATATAATAGAAAATACACACATTACACAAAGAATTTTCCCCTGGAAACCCAAACTAGGAAAACCAACATATTATGTATTCATTCACTCATACATATAGGAGCTGATGGAATCCAAAACCCTAATCCAATGACTTGGATTAGTCAATAACCCTAATTCCTTAACTGGAAATAGAAAACCATCGTCGAAAAACCATGTGCCGAAAAATCGCCAAAAAATGGACACCAAAACTGAGGACCACCTAAAAATGGACACAAAAACTGAGGATTCTTTTTTTTCTAAGGCGTTTCCCTTGAACCCCCACATAGGGGAGCTCTACCCCCTGCAGCCCCCC
>ML783647.1:409346-426515 GCA_009831015.1 Picea engelmannii
ATATATATATATATATATATATATATATAATTGGAGGCCTTGTTTAATTTTTCTATGAAATGGTTTTTTAGTTGGAATCTGGTGACATAAATTTGCACAAAAACATTATTTTTTGTTATTTAAAATCTTTTTTTGGATGTAGAAATGGATTCAGCACGTTGAAAAGATTTTGGGGCACTTGGATTATATAGAAATAATCATTCAAATTTGAGGATTTAACAATTTCTGGCTGGATTTAGAGCGAATGTCCCCAGAAAATATCGCCCCAAAAAAAGTCATTTGGTATAAAGTTTAAACTAGAACTATGATTGGATCTTACAGGTAGACATGTAGAGGTAGTCTAAGCTTAGAAAGTTTAGATAACTTAAAAAAATGTAGAATGTTTAGACAACGCTTATACACTTCCCTATATATAGGGATGCTACAATTACAGAAGAACCATATGAAGATCCACAGTTAAGTGTGATGCTCTCCCAAAAAACTTGCAGACATTTTAACATGTGAAGCTAACCCCAACTGATATCTTCCCACGGTCTAAACATTCCCTTTTTATATCTTCATTCTCCACATGCTTCTTCTACGGATCCCATTCACTCAATCCCATGCAGTTCCAGCCGACAACAAAACCATTTGTTGATTATTACTCTCTTCTCCTATTTCTACTCTTAGGATGACCCAGGTTCAGATCTGAACATGTTTCCAACAACACCCTCTAAAAATATCACCCCTCTTGGGAAACTAGAAGGAAACACAACACACAGAATGTGTTGCACAGTCTCACCCGAGATAGCTCTATGAGTGACTGCAATTCTCAGGTGCTTGTTGTCTAGGAAAGAGTGGGGATTTTGGATTGTGACTGATCTTTCTCATGCCTTAAACTGATTACTCAATTCATTATGCTTAAGGTTCATTCACCTATTAAGTCTATGCATGCATTCTAACATATCTAACATATAACAGAACTCACAAAAGTATCAATTCATCCATTCATAGTCTACCTACTTACAGAAGGTAAATATGCAATAAACACAACACATAACACATGTGTCACCGTGGTTCACCCCCTCCTGGGCTACGTCCACAAATATCTGACTTCTTAGGATATTTTATTATGTTGTTGAAAAATATGGTGCCTCACGCACTACAATTCCTATCATACAATCACGGAACATGTTCCACAATCCTCTATGAGGCTAACTAGATCGCACCAAGCTCCTCAGCCTGTGATCTAACCCTCAAGATCTAGCTACTTGACTCTCCTACGACTCAACAACTTACAAAATGGTATCAGATCTTACAATAGTTCTCCTAACTGAACATAATAGTATATCCAACCCTCTACCTAGACCTCCTAGGTACTTATTTATACTAATTTACAACTTATCAGTCATGACAATCTCTTACAAAAACCCTAACCCTAACGTGGTCAGGTTTTTCTGCATGTGCACCTTGCATGATTTCCTCCTTTGCAGCGTCTTTTCCTGCCAGTTGTCTTTTCCCAAATTAAGTTTTACTTTCCAAAAATGGACTTTTCCTCAAAATTGGCCTATGCCCAACATTCTTCTCACTTCTTCATGTAGATTTCTTCTTCCAGATCCCCATGTAGGAATGTTATTTTCACATGGACATCTGTTCTACTTCAAAATAAAATGCAACAACAAAAGATAATAGAAATCTAATAGAAGTTAACTTGACAACATGAGACAAAATCTCACCAAAATCAATTCCCTCAACTTGGGAATAACCCTTTGCTACTAACCGAGCTTTGTTTTTCTCCACTTTTCCTTTTGCATTCAACTTATTTTTAAATGCCCATTTGTTGTCAATGGGATTTCTTCTAGTCGACAACTCCACTAGATCCAAATCCTCATTCTTATCCAAGGCTGCATTTCTTCAACCATGGCCTTTTTCTAGAGTTTTTCATCCTCTGAATCCACTTCCTCCCTAACAGTTCTAGGATCATCATAAGTAATAGACAAAGAAAAATTTGAACGAAAATAAGGTGGAGTATACCTTTCCAGAATCCTTTTTTCTAGCATCGATCTCCTCAATATTGGAGTATGAGGATCTTCTTCTTTTGATTCATGTTCTTCTGTAGAGTTTGATTCATTGTCCTTTGTCTCAAACTGTATTTTCTCTGGTTCTTCCTTACTTGGTAGGACTTCCTGTTTGACAACATCCTTCATTTCTCTAAATACCACATCTCGGGTATAGACAAACTTCTTACTTTATGGGTTCCAAAGATTATAACCTTTGAGACCATCTTTATACCCAATAAAGATACACTTTTCAGCCTTCTTATCTAGCTTACTCATGCTTTCCTTTGGAACATGAACATAGGCCTCACAACCAAATACGTTGAGATGTCTGAGAGAGGGTTTCTTACCAGTTCATACCTCATGTGGAGTCTTGTCATACAGTGTTGATGAGGGTGATCGATTGACTAGGTAACATGCAGTACCCACTATCTTTGCCCATAATTCTTTCCTTAACCCAACACAACTAAGCATGCACCTTGCTTTTTCCATCAACATCCCATTCATCTTTTCTACAACTCCATTATGATGAGGTGTATATGGAGTAGTCTTCTACCTTGCTATACTACACTTCTTACATAACTATTCAAATTTATTCCCGCCGGACTCTCCACCATTATCTGTCTTCAACACCTTAATTCTTTTCTCTCTTTGATTCTCAACAAGAGCCTTAAACTCTTTAAACATGTCAAAGAATTTAGATTTATTCCTGAGGAAATATATCCAAGTATTCCTCGAGAAGTAATTTATAAAAGAGACATAGTACACATATTTTTCCAATGATGGAACCAACATAGGTCCAAACACATCACTGTGCACTAGTTGTAAAATTCCTTCCGCCCTTGTTGCACCAGAGGGGAATCTTACCCGATTATGATTCCCATATATACAATTTTCACAAAAATCAAAATCCATAAAGGATTTAGATATACCTTCAACCATACCTTTATCGTGTAGTAGTCAAAATCCCTTCTCCCCAATATGCCCCAGTCTTTGATGCCATGACATAACCTTTTCTCCAGAGACTGTAGGAGTTTTTTATTCTTTAGCTCCAATATCATGAACAGTGGAACTATTACACCCATTACTAATAATGCTTCCTTGTAGATTATACAAAGTTCCAATCTGAATTCCCTTCAACAACACCATTTCTCCTCAAACCATCCTGCAGGTTTCCTTTTCAAATACTATTTTTACCCCTGCATTGTCCATTTTTCTTACATAAATCAAATTTATGGACAATCCTGGGATGTACAGAACACTAGACAATGTTCTAATACTTCCATCTATGAGCCTCAACTTGATTTTTCCTTGTCCTATGATTCTGGATGTCGAGTCATCACCTAGGAAAACATTACCTCTGCCATACCTTTCATATTCACAGAACCACTCCTTATGGGGAGTCATATGAAAATATGCACCTGAGTCAATCAACTATGCCTCATGATCTGCATGTTTGCTTGAAGAAGCCAAGTACACATTTCCTCCTTCTTTCTTGGAGGTATTTTCTTCTATAGAGGGAGCACCTTCAAATCCCTTCACTTTCTCAATGATTTTGGATCTACATTGCTTCTTGAAGTGCCCTTATTTTCCACATCTCCAATACACCTTTAAAAACTTTCTGAGGGATTTAGATCTACCCTTAGACTTAGATCTCCCACTTGAGGACTTAGATTTATTTGTTTCCTGGGAGCGTCCTCTTGCAAGTAATGTATTTGTGCTCTGTCCTTCCATGTTCTTTTGTCTCATCTCCTCCAACAACAAGGATGAGACCACATCATCGAAACTCAAGGTAGTTGTTTTACTTCCTATGGCCACAACTAGACTATCCCACGAGTCTGGTAAATAGCACAATAAACTGATACACTTATCTTCATCTGAAATTTTAATCTCAATATATAACAACTGACTTACCATAGTATTGAAGGCATTCAGATGCTCTGTCACCGAGTCTCCATCTCTCATCTTCAGGTTATACATCGTTTTCCACAGGAACAATTTATTTACTAGGGAATTAGGCTGATACAAGTTTCCCAACTTATCCCATAACTCCTTGGTTGTAGCTTCCCCTGACACATTCAGTAATATTGAATCTGAGAGACACAATCAGGTTGTACTCTTTTCCTTCCGATCCAATTTTTTCCAGTCATCTGCTGATGTTCCTGTAGGTGTAGTACCTGAATCCACCATGACCCCCTGATCTCTGTCTACCAAAAAATATTTTGTCTTGAGCTTCCACAACTCAAAAAATTTCCCATTAAATTTCTAGATCTCTATTTTCGAACTACTCGCCATTTCTCTTCACCTGAAGAATCAATACCACATATCTCCCACTGTAACAAGGATTATCACAATCCTGAGCCAAACCCCTGAACACAAAGACGTCCCCCTAAAGCCAATAATTGCTCTGATACCAAATGTATATTTTAACCTTGTACAATAATTTATTGCAATCATATTTTCAATAAAAAAACAAAAAAAATATAATGGAAAATGCACATTACACAGAGATTTTTCCCCTGGAAAACCAAAATGGGAAAACCAACATATTCTATGTTCATTCGCTCACACATATAGGATATAGAGGCATCCAAAACCCTAATCTAATGACCTAGATTAGTCAACAACCCTAATTCCTTAACCGGAAATAGAAAACCATCGGTGAAAAACATGTGCCGAAAAAACTGCCCAAAAATGGACACAAAAACCGAGGACCACCAAACAATGGACACACAAACCGAGGATTTTTTTTTCTTTGGTGCTACACCTGAACCCCCACACAAAGGGGCTCCTCCCCTCTGCAACCCCCTAAGGGGGGCCTAACACCCCCCCCCTCTTACCCCCTTGCACGCCCAACGCAACGTAGGAAGTAGTCTTAGTCATGCAAAGAATATAACACATATCTAATATCCTGTTTGCATACATGCCTTCCCCAAAATTTCCAAAATGGAATAGGCCACAAGAGATATCATCACCAAAAAATGTATAACTTCACTTACTATTCACTAAAATTTTGAGTGTCATCACCAACTAAATCCATAGTTCATTTGAATATTTCAATATGTATTATCTTAAAACATTATCTACTTCAATACATATATTCCACACATTTATGGAACATAATTCCATACACATTGTCTTTATTTGACATTATCTACTTCTATACATGCATCCCACACAATTATAAGAATAGTTACATTGACACTATCTTTATTAGTCCCTGCCTCCGACTAGGGACTATAACATTCACGCAGCGGTCAACTATCGTTGACTGCCTATTAATATGTCTATTTTGTATCATTAAGTGGTACATTTTGTATCATTTTTATAAATTTTACCCTATGTTGTAGATTTTTTTATTAATTTTCATTTTTGAAAAATTAAAAATTATTTTTATGATTTTCAAAAACTTATAATTTTATTTTTCTATTGGCCCTCACTAACTAAATACCTCAGTGGAGGGAAAAATTATTTTCTTAATTCTCACAGTTTAAAATTCATTTAAAAAATAAATAAATTTGATTAAGGCACATCGCCTTCCCGCCACTATGCATGATATGTACCCAACAATCTGCACGATGTGTACCCAGCAGTCAAAGCTACGAGTAACACCTTCCACCTGAATACCATCTCCCACCACCATGCACAATGCCTTGTACCTGGCTACCGCCTCCCACCTCCATGCAAAGTGCCTACCGCCGCCCACCTCCATGCAAAGTGCCTTACCACCGCCCTGCACATTGCTTTCTACCTGGCTATAGTCTCCTAGAGTGGCTAAAGGAGATGATTATTGTGCACCTGTTATGTTATGGCGAGGTCTGCGCCAACCCACTAGATTGCTGAAAGAAATGGATTACTCTTTTCTTGTTGGTGGCAGTGCTACCCCTCTCCTCCATAAACACTGGAGCATCGAAGAATATGAACAAAAAAACTTGATGTAATGATGTCCTATCCGGAGGAAGGAGGATATTTTTGTAGGGTGAAGGAGGATATTTCCCCTCTGTAAAATGAAAGAGAGATGAAGGGGAAACCACTCCTAAGAAGGCTATGAAGGATTATCCCTTCATGATCGACCCTTTCCAGTTGAAGCCATCTGATGTCTAGAGCACGGTGTGTTTGTTTTGGTAACTTAATTTTCACCTTCTCTTGAATTTTTGTGTTGGCGAAGCTCTTACATTAACTGATGTGCATTTTGGCTCTTCCGATGTTTTGATTTCGCTCATACTTGGAGAAATTAAATCCTGCAAGATTCAAGACAAAATCAAAGTTAAACCTGTGGTAAAAAGCATGAACCAAAAATGAACACAAAAAACATGCATTGAAATTGCACAAAAGCACGAGAATCATTTTGGGTTCCATATGCTTACCCATTTGTTCTTAGGTTTTATCCTTAGGAACTAGAACAAGGCCTTTAGGCGAGGGAATTGGGATTTTCTTTCTCTTTTTGGAATAACCCAATGGACCTTTGCATCTCTTGCATCTTTGTCCACTCTTTATGAAATGGAACCTATTCTATTTTTTTCCCGCATGATGGGGGGCGTATAACTAGGAAGGCCCAGGCTAGGCGCCATTAGTCTAGGATTTCTTGGCCTTGGTTTTGAAATAAAATCCTCACTGTGATCTGGATCGTAAAATGCAAAGTAAGGAGAGTTCGGATCATGATCTCCAAGTGCTTCATCTGGAGAACTCAAAAGTTCTTTGGGAAGGCAAGAACTTTACTTACTTAGTTTGCACACACCTACCACCCTCCCTCTACACTCTAGTTCTTTGCTTCTTTCTCTTTAACACCTGCTGAAACAACCAGTTCTCCAATGACCTTAACAGTCAAAGTTTCGTAGTATGTGCAGATCGAAATGAAGACTCAAGGGCTTAAATTCACTCTGAAAATGATCTGTAAGGCATAATAGGCAGCATACTGAAAGGCCACAACTAATAGAAAAACAAACAAGACATTGGAACTGCTGGCCCAGAAAACATACAAAGATATTCAACCCCAAGACTGGAGGACATTGTAAGTCACATTGGATACTGTCGATGTGCCTCCTGAGTTGGATAATTCACGATCGGGTGGGTGCAATGCTTTGTAAGCAGCGAAAAGTCACAGAGAGTCAATAAGATTCTGGGTAAGTACAATCATTTTCCCTACTTTTTAATTTTTTTCTAGGCCTTCAAGTTGATAAATTGTGAAGCAAAGAGAAATGCAGAGAGAAAAGAATAGAACAGTATATTGAAATGTATGAAGAAGTACTGAAGAAGTTAAGAAGTTGAAGTACAATGCAATGGGAGATGGTTGAGCTAAATATGCTCAAGCAAGACAAAAATAGAAAGTACAACTGTCTAGTACAGTTGGCAGTGTATAGTTAGACTGTTGAGGGTACAATATATTTAACACTCCTTATTAGACTCAATAGTTACAATCATCAGCACTGACTATGCCTAAGTGTTGTCTCTGAAAATCAAAAACTGACTTTCCTAGTGGCTTTGTGAAGATATTAGCAAGTTGATCTCGAGAACCACAAAATTGTAGTGCAATGTCACCATTATTGACTAGCTCACATATGAAATGAAACCGAGTGTCAATGTGTTTACTTTTCTTGTGAAACACATGGTTCTTAGATAATGCAATTGCTGATGTATTGTCACAGAAAATAGGAGTTCGATCCTTTTATGTTTGTGACATGTCTTTCAATAATCTTCTCAGCCACACAGCTTGACATGAAGCTGAGGTAGAAGCTACATACTCTGCTTCTGCAGAAGATATTGATACAATTGGATGCTTCTTCGATGCCCATGAAATCAGGTTCGTGCCCAGTTGAAAAACATATCCTGATGTGCTTTTCCTGTCATCTAGGCTACCTGCAAAGTCACTATCTGTGTAACCAGAAAGTTGATTACAATCAGATGTAGTGTACCATAAGACAAAATGTAGTGTTCCTGCTACATATCTCAAAATTCGTTTTGCCATTTTCCAGTGCAAATCTTTGGGTGATTCCATGAATCTGGAAACAAGGCTAGTTGCATACATGATGTCAGGCCTAGTTGCTGTAAGATACAACAAACTTCCTACTAAACTTTTGTATAAAGTAGAATCCACAGTAGGACCTTCATCTTTCTTGCTCAACTTTGTGCCTAAAGGTATGGGGGTTTCTGTTGGATTGCATCCTTCCATGCGAAACTGTTTGATGATGTCTGTTGATACTTTTGCTGACAGACAAAAATGCCTTTGGCTGATTGATGAAACTCAATGCCTAAAAAATATTTCATTATGCCAAGATCTGTCATCTCAAACTCAGATTGCATGGCATGTTTGAAATCTGTTAGCTCTAGATTTCCTGTGTAAATCATGTCATCAACATATAAACATACAATTAGTATTTTACCGTGCTGATCTGTTTTGGTATAAAGTGTTGGTTCATTTTGACTTATGTTGAAGCCACTTTTGATCAGGTAAGTGTCAATTCTGATGTACCAAGCTCTTGGAGCTTTCTTTAATCCATACAAGGCTTTCTTCAATCAATACACTTTGGTTGGGTGCTCTTGGACTTCAAATCCAGGTGGTTGATCGACATAAACTTCTTCTTCTAAGAAACCATTTAGGAATGTTGACTTGACATCCATTTGGTATACTTGCCATTTGTGTTGTGCTGTTATGGCCAATAGAGTTCTGACAGTGTCTAATCTTGCTACTGGAGCAAAAGTTTCACCATAATCAGTACCTGGTTGTTGTGAGAATCCTTTGGCTACAAGTCTTGCCTTGTGCTTTTCAATCTGTCCTTTTTCATTGAGTTTAGTTTTGTAAACCCAATTGACACCAATACTCTTTTTGTGAGTTGGCAAATCAACAAGATTCCATGTCTTGTTCTTCTCAATGGAGTCAATTTCTTGGTTCATGGCTTGAACCCAATGTGGCTCCTTAGTTGCTTCCTTAAAGGATGTAGGTTGACATGACATTAAAACAAAAAGATTATGTTGCTCAAAGTCATCCAACTATTGATGGATTTCTCTCAAACTTCGAGTTCTCTGATTTTGTGGTTCAGGGAATGATTCTCTACTGGAAGTTGAGTTATCCTATGAGTTATCTGGTTGTCCTTGTACCTATAGTCTTGGAAGAGAAGTTTGAGGTACTTTATGTTCTGAATTTTCTGTGTTTTCAGAACTTGGCAGCAATGGATTTTGACTGTCGACTTGCTGATTTTCTGAATCATTCCAGAATTGGTTTTCCAAAAATTGTACATCTCTACTGAGAATTAATTTCTTGGTGATTGGATTGTAAATCCTGTAAGCTTTAGATGTTTCACTGTATCCAGTGAAAATACATTTTTCACTTCTGTCATCAATCTTCTTCCTTAATTCGAAAGGTATGTGTGCATATGATATGCATCCAAATGTCCTTAGATGAGCTACATTGAGCTTTGTCCCACTCCATGCTTCTTGGGGAACTTTCATCTGTAGATTGGTGGTTGGTGATCTATTCAAAAGATAAACTGAGCATGCTACTGCTTCAACCCAAAAAGTATTTGACAGACATTTCTCTTTGAGAAGTATTCTTGCCATATTCATGATGGTCTGATTTTTTCTTTCAGCCACTCCATTCTGCTGTGGAGTATACCTTGTTGTTGTTTGCATGATGATGCCTTGAGATTTCCAGAAATTTGCAAATTCTCTGGAGTTGTATTCTCCTCCTCCATCCGACCTGAGTACTTTGAGAAATTTGCCACTCTGTTTTTCAGCTTCTCCTTTGAATTCTTTGAATTTTGTAAATGTTTCAGACTTGTGTCTGAGAAAATAGATCCATATTTTCCTGCTGAAATCATCAATAAACGTTAGAAAGTAAAAACTACCACCTATTGACTCTGTTTGCATTGGTCCACATAGGTCAGTGTGAAAAAGTTCAAGATGTTGTTTGGCTTGATTGGAAGACTGTGGAAAACTAGTTCTCTTTTGTTTTCCAAGTATGCAAGACTCACATGGGGGAATTTGCTCTTTAAAGATAGGTAGACCTTTGACCATGGAGTTTTTCTGAAGAAGACTTAGACTCTGAAATGGTAGATGTCCAAATCTTGTATGCCAAACCATTGTTTCATTCAGGGTTGATGCATTCTGTGCATAAGCTTGACTCAAATTTGTAGTTCTGAGGGTAAGGGGAAACATCCTATTTGGAGTCATATAGATTTCATAAATCAATTTTCTATTGGGTTTTCTATAATAGATTTTGCAAGATGCTCCCTCAAAAAGTACCTTATATCCTTTTTCAATGAGTTGTCCTGCACTTAGAAAGTTATGTTTCAAGTCTGGAACATGATAGACATTACATATGCCTTTCTTTGCATTATGTTTAGTAAGAATAGGAACAGTTCCTTTTCCTTGAACTTTGACTAAATGATCATTTCCAAGTGTAATATCAGAGGAGATTGAACAATCAAGGCATGAAAGTAATTCTTTGTTACCTGTCATGTGATTGCTGCATCCACTGTCCAGCAACCAGAGATCTTTAGGTTGTTGTTCAGTTTTGTGGCATGAGAGAAACATACCTCTTGAGGTGTCTCCCATATGATTTGACACATGTGCTCTGCCTAAGAGTTGATCTGCCTGCTTCTTCCTGCATTCAGATTCATAGTTCCCATACTTCTTGCAGTAATAGCATTAAATGTTAGTTTTGTCATGTAATATTCTCCCTCTGCCTCTTTGAGGCTGGAAATTCTGATGTTGGTTTTGTTGTTGATTCCTTGGACCTTGGAAATTCTGATTTTGGTTTTGTTGTTTGTTCCCTCCACTGGAATGAGGGTTACCTTGATTGTTCCCTCTTCCTTGGTGACCTCTGCTTCTTCCTCTGCCTCTCCCTCTATTGAAGGAGAATTGAGCTTTGAAGGAATTTGAGATTGACTCATCTGTGAGATGCAGTCTTGTCTCATGTGTCACCAGAGAACCAATTAACTCATATGTTGAAAATCTTGACAGATCCTTGGATTCAAGGATGGATGTTACAACCATTTCAAATTTCTTGGGTAGACTTCTGAGAATTTTCTCAACAATTTGTTGATCAGTGATGGTTTCACCAATCAGCCTGATCTGGTTCACGATTCCCATGACTCTGGTCATGAACTGATCTACAGTTTCGGACTCTGTCATCCTTAGAGTCTCAAATTGCGTCCACAAGGTCTGTAGTTTAACTGTTTTTACCCTGTCATTTCCTTGGTAGGAGGATTTGAGGATGTCCCAGGACTGTTTGGAAGTACCAGCGCCTGTGATTTTCGAGAAAATCGAATCATCTACAGAATTTTGAATACAAAATTTCGCTTTGTTTTCTTTGGTCTTGAGAGTTGCCTGAGCAATTCTCTACGCATTTGTCATGGCAGTGAGGGCGGCTGGATCTAGTTCCACATATCCGAGATCCACTGGTTCCCAGCACTCTTGTGCTTGCAAGACTAAACTCATTCGAAGAGACCAAAATTTGTAATTCTTACCAAGAAGAATCAGACCCTGAGTTGGACCTAGATTGCTAGACGTCGCCATGATTTTTGAATTTAAATTTTTTTTGCAGAAGTATAGAGGAAAATTTTATATTTACCTCCGATCGGTGAAACGTCGATTTGCCGATGGTCGATGGGAGCTTATCGGGCTTGAATTGGCCTCAGTCAACGTGCAATGTGACCACACACCTTGTTTTAAAGCGCTACAGGCTTTTCCCGTTTTTACCTTTCAAAATGCTTAAACGCGAAAAAATTGCCTTTCGACTTTTCAACGGTCCAGATTGTGCAGTGATCTGACAGTCCATATCTTATCGGGATATCACAAATCGAGATTTCGCGAGTTCTGATGTCGATCTCTTCTGTCTCCTTGATTCCCCGATCTCTGATTTACCGATGGCGCATTCCTTTTGGGACTTTCCCGATTCCTCTGAGCTCTGCCACGTGTCCCACCAGATGGACGGTTGTGCTCTCTCCTCGCGATTTCGTGATTTGATGTGTCCCGGACATCTCGTCTCTAGGATCCACGATTTTCCGAATCCCGTAAAGCCGATGAACTCTCTTATCAGGATTTTTTCGAAAGCCTCGATCTCTGCCACGTGTCCTCAATCAGATGGACGGCTCAGATCTGCATCGGGGATTTCACTGTGGAGATTCTCGATCCCACGATTTTGATGAGATGACATCAGCTGGGCCCCACAATGGAGTTTACCTCCTGTCAGGATTTCGGACTTCGCGGTTTCAAAGTGCACGAGATCCTTGTCCTCAGGATTCGCGATTTGCCGAATCTCGATATGCTGATGGCCCTTTCCTTGTCGAAACTTTTCCCGAGTCCCCAGATTTACGCCACGCGTCCGGGACAGATGGACGGTCCTGATTCCTCCTTGGGATATCGCGACTTGCGATGCTCCGTTGACACAATGTGTCTATCAACTTGAAACCCCAAATGTTGAAATGTCGATGGGCGCTACGATGTTCACCATGTGTCTGGACAAATGGACGGCTGAGATATTATCGCTATATCACGTATCGCGATTTCGCGAGTTGCGAAGTCCTATTGCAATGGTCTTTGAAAACCCTGACCTCCGAAATGGCAATAGAGTGTTGGCTTGGATCTGCCGCCACCTGTCCTCTGAGATGGACGGCTCACAAGTCTTCTCAGGATTTCGTGTATCGGAGTTTTGGAGTGAAAATAACCTTTGCTCGTCGAACTCTCGATTCCCGATTTTGCGATGTGAAGAGGATCGACGGAGCACGATCTTTCCTATCCAACGGTCCAGTTGATGTCGGGACTTCGTGACTTTACAAGTCAAAAATTCTCCTTGGCGCTTCAAACGACTAAACGTCGTGCACCTTCATGTTGATCTAACGGTTGTCGGGCCTTTGCACAAGATCTGACAGCTAAAATGCTTTCACCTTTTTCGTGTTTTCTTCTTCCCTTCTGAACTGGTTTCCCGCTTCATATCCGTTTGCAAGATGAATCATCCACAGAATTCTTTTGTCTCCTTGCACCTGAGACGCGTTCTTTACACCTGTGGAAGAAAGATTCGTGAATCTTTCAAATATTTGAAAGAATTTCACGACTTCTTCGTTATCTGCTACAATCTTTGACAGATTTGAGCGATTTCCAAGAATCTTTAAACGATTCTACCTTCAGCATGAATCTTTAACGAATTTAAGCGAAATCTTCACGTTCTTTAAACATTCTTTTGTTCTGCAGCTCTTCTACGTCAATGTTTGACGATTCTTGAAAAATTACAAGAATCTTTATTGTTTCTTCTCTCTCAGTCTCTGCTTCCTCGTTCTTTCGAGTGTAGTACGCTCTGCAACCTCGCATGAGTTTCTTATGGCAATCTTTAGAGAGTATTACAGACAACTTTCCAAACCTTGTGAAAAGTCTGTGTCGCGTGCTCTCAAGATGCGTGTAAGCTTTGCTCTGTGAGGATCGTGTGGCTCTCCAGACTGTGTGAAGAGGCTTACTGCTAAAGCTCTGATACCATGATAAATTGTGAAGCAAAGAGAAATGCAGAGAGAAAAGAATAGAACAGTATATTGAAATGTATGAAGAAGTACTGAAGAAGTTAAGAAGTTGAAGTACAATGCAATGGGAGATGGTTGAGCTAAATATGCTCAAGCAAGACAAAAATAGAAAGTACAACTGTCCAGTACAGCTGGCAGTGTACAGTCAGACTGTTGAGGGTACAATATATTTAACAAAAGTCATAGATTTCACCTGAGCACTATCTCTTCTTCATAAAAAAATTTTAGGAATATAAACCAGGAAAACCGCTCTTTCCCTTTTCACAACTTGTAAATTTTTTGAGAAACTTTCATTTCTTGTACACAAAATGTTGTCAACGAAACTCTAAAACCTAATCCCATACCTCTTAATCCAAGCAATGCACATTTGAGATGAAAGAATCCTTTCTCTTGCAGTTTTCCACACCTTTTTCCTTTGCATGCGCCGAGGAATATGCATTTTTAGCAGAGAAATGTACTTGCGTTTCTATGCTTCAAATTGAGATTCGTTGTAGTGTTTCTCCGAAGGGATTTAGTGTAGGAATTGGGTATTTTTCTTGCAGGTTTTTCCAAGCTTAAATATCTCCTCCTAGGTTCTGTATGAGGTGGCGAAGGAAGAGCCTGGACTAATTCTTCTCCGGCCATATGCAGGTGAGAGGATCTTCTGACCGACTGGATGCCATTAGATGGAAAGAAGAAGAATGACCTGCCCCAACTAGATAAATTCCACATGTGTTCATGTGTTTTAAGGAAGAGATAGATGATGCCACATGTGAGAGTCTGGATACTTGGAAGGAAGCGATGAGAACAGGTGTAGAAAAAACATTTAATGAATTTGGATTTTCCATGAATTTGAGAAAATACTTCAAGGCGTTTATTTTTTATTTTATTGTTTTCATGTATTTCATTGTTCTCCTAAGGTAAACATTGGCATAATCAATGTTTTAAATGTCAATTCTTATGCTCAAGAATTTGCAGGTCTCTCTGTATTAAATGTCCCCTCTAATGCAAAATTTTTGCAAGAGTAGACACCACCTTCCTATAAACATAAACATGTTGTGTGCCAGCTATGTTGTTGTGACATCCCTTAGAAGTTATGTACTTGAAACAACAATGAATGGCTCCATCGTTTACCTTCCTAGCCAATAATATAAAACAACCAATGTTTCTCTAGTTTTGCATTGATTTGATTGATCACTAGTGAATTCCACGAAGTGTCAAGCTATGTGTCAGGGTCCATTCCTTCTCCGGTTTACCCGCGTCACAATCATGAATTCAAGATGCTATGATTTTTAAAAGGATGAGGCCTGATGCAAGTCTGGAGAGAATTTCATTGTTTGTAATGAGATTTTTCCGATATGTTGTAGGTACTAAATTTATCCAGTTTTTCATTTATTTATTGAACATCGATGGATTAACTGCGCCAGCAAGCTCTTTTTTTTGTTCTTATCATGAAAAAATAAATTGAAATCCTTGTCCTTTATTTTCTGCCATGCTTCGTTGGTCTGAGGTTCCGTGTTGATGTTTTTTTTCATCTTTTTTGGGTCTATCGACAGGTTCATAACATATTAACCAAAATATATTGATGAGCAGAAGAAAGAGCTGGACAGGATTGAATGCAGAGCATGTGATAATTGTAGGTCGTGGACGTCTAGAATTCTCTCCGATATGAATAGAACACATGAGCTTGGCCATGAAAAAGGTAATCTGTCATAGCAGGGAAACCAGATGGCATGCATTGAAGAGGGTAAAAGTGCAATCATAACGAAATAACTGGCTCCAATCAAAGACCACTGTGAGACAGGGACTAGTTGCTTTGCAACTATTTCCCTTGTTTATTTGACATTATGTACTTTAATACATACAATCCACACATTTGTAAATCATGATAGTTTCTAACACCAATTAAATTTATAACTTTGTTCACTATTTAGTAACATTAAAATCATTGTTGCAAAGAAGGTTTTGAGTGTGAGAGTCTTCAAAACACTTTTGAATTAAATGTGGAAATATTTTGCTCAATTTTGAATTAAATTTCTCTTTTGGGCATTTCCATAGTTTTATTTGACATTATCTATAAAATTGAGTAAATTAAAAGAAAATAATTATTAAGACCATGTAAATATTAAATTCAATAACAACAAATTGAGATTATATTCACTCAATTTTTAAGAACAAATTTTCATATTAGCTTTAACATGGATAGTTTTTGGGTTGGTTTTATAATTTTTGTCATATTTTGAAAATATAAGGTATTTTTCATTGTTGTGGTGTCTTTCTTCCTTCTTTGATGCAATTGGCGTTGGATTGTGAGGTAGCAACATTGTACTCTGACATCTTTAGATATGTCCTGTCTAAAAATCTGAAGTTGTTGGGGTGAGAGTTGTGATTAAAATTGAACCCTTCCTAACCTTTTCAAGGGGATTAACCGTGTCCAAGAAGGATAATTCAAAAAAAACCCTTAAAAAATGTAAATTTTTTAAATCATATGTCATTTATGAAGGACAACAAATATTATAAAATTTCAAAAGTAGGGTCTCATTTTCAACAACCCATGAATCTCACTTCCCACTCTTGGATGCTCAGTGAGCGTTATACATTTCCTATTATATGCGGATGGATGTGAATCATGAGAAATATTCATGATTCATCACCCATTACTTGCCTTTGGCATCTAAAGACTAAAATCATCTTTATTCTTGTTGGTTGTCTTCTATTCCTTATTATGGTGTACCCTTCCACAACATAAAATCCATCATAAATATCATGCCTATATAATCCTATCACTGTATTGGCATATCCAACATTTTGAGTGTCACTTAATATAAGCTTCCAAGAGAATCTTAGACACCTTATATTTCTGAATCCCTAGTTGAGTTCAAGTGTTATGTGCATTTTTTTTTATCATTTTCGATATGATAATTGACATGACATTTAATGTCCATACTTAATATGTTCAGATCCCACATCGCCATAATGTCATTTCCTTTATGTTATTTTTGCTTCCTCTCTTGGCTTTGCAAAAAACCAACATGATTAGTCATGGGTTAAGGGTGTAAATTACAATGGCATTGAAAACTTACTAACAAGACTCACTACAAATGTGTGGTTCAATGACAATTTTGGACATAAAACAATAGACATAGTCTGAACCCAAGGAAATGAGGCCATCTTTCTTTCTTCATGATCACACATTCCATCTCTCTAAAAGAACATAACATGTTGACAGATCTAACATGGTTATAGAATTGACATCTAATATTTTATTATTATTTGGGAACATTCGTTGGGCTCTTGACCATTTAGTATGGGTGTAAATTTCAATCGCATTGAAAACTTATTAGCAAGGTTCACTACAAATGCCTGGTTCAATGACAATATTGAAGATAAAACAATAGACAACGGCCAAACCCAAGGAAATGAGGTCATGTCTCTCTTTCTTCCTGATCACATATTCCATCTCTCTAAAATCCTCTAACATGTTGACAAATCTAAGATGGTTATAACATTGTTATCTAGTATTTTATTATTATTTGGGAACATTCACTTGCCTCTCAACCAATTAGTATGTTGTCCATGACATCCTTGCTATTGTAATAGATCTTAGGGGAAAAAACACATAATTAATACTTGAATGTAAATCCCTC